>JAPFQT010000257.1:200000-261187 GCA_027627225.1 Congeria kusceri | reverse complement strand
TCACCACCATATCGATTGTACCACCAATGAAGTATGTCTTCCATATAAAGAAACCTTGACGGATAATAGAATGCAATATGTGTCCTGTCTCCAGGCTGCGAGGGGTAGGACAGTACGTACAGGAAACCTTCTGTGCGGTCTGAAAAGTATCTTTATAAATATTAATGTTCTCACTCTAAAAATAGAATGCAATCTCGTCGTTATAAACAGTATGACATAGAAAGAAATGATAGAACAATGTGTAACATGTTACCCTGTAACTTCAGGAAAACCGAATGTGAAAATTTTCCATCTTCTTTAACGTTAACCAATGCATTGTCCCATGTCCTGTTAACATTAGTGAGTTCCATGTAGACTGCCTGACCGGACTCGTACAGCGACACATTTTCCGTTTCTATTTCATGAAATGCGCCAATGGTATAATGAATACCCTGCCACTTCAAAGTACTTACATCAACGCCTTTTGGTTGATAGTATGGTATGAACATAAACGTAATATTCCCTCCAATAAACATTGGGCTCACAATTGATAGATGCCTAAGTTAACTCGCCGTGGTTACGTTTTGAACTAGCCCTACAACGAAAGACATTTTCTACTTGAATAACTATTTAACATATATAAATGCTATTTTAAAAGTATATAATTTTAAAGACATTTATCATAAAGTTGTTCAGTTAAAATAGCTGAATATTTACCGTTATTAATTAATAAAATCACAAATACACTGAAGCAATAATGTTTCCTATTCATAGTTTTATGTTACGAATATTTCAATGAATCAAACGATAATAACTTCAATCCTTTGTTTAACGTTACAATTGACACGTTCAGTGTTATTTAGCCTACGTCATAAGTATATTACTCCCGTATTTAATAATTCATACTCAAATCTCTTGGCTTGTGATTGAACAATCAAACGAGTCACGTCATACCTAATGTCTATATATTTAAGAAGAAATGATATGGCGAGTATCTCCATAGCGAATTAAAATCAGGTATTCCGCGTAAGAGTTCAGCGAACTGCATAGAAGTCCAAAACTTCAGTCAGTCCTATTGGATATTGCGCCCTGAAGCCTCAGTCACACATTCCCGATTATGGTTTCAGGCAGCGTCCCGACAGCGCTACGATACAAATAATAAAAGACGGTTTCCGGACGATGCCGGAATGAATTCGGCAGTATCGGATCAATTTCGGGACGGTGTCTGGACTGTGTCTGGTCGTTGTCGGGACAATAACTGGTAAAAAAGGAATGATATTGCATCCAAATGTACACATATATCACTTCTGGTGTATATATTGTGTGTATTGTTCGAATTTGTGTGCGTTTGTCATTCACAGACATAGATTTGACCGACCATCATTAATGCTTCCCGATTATGACTCCTGGCAGCGTCCAAACAGCGATACGATACAAATAATTAAAAAGTCGGGAATGCCGGGATGCTGTCCGGGCGCTGTCGTGAGCTATCAGGACTTTGTCGGGACTCTGTCGGATCGTAATCGGTAAAATCGGGACTCTGTCGGGACACTGTCGATACGCTGTCGTGGCGCTGTATTGACCATATTCGATCTTTCAATAAAACATAAAATTTCGAGTCCCGAGTCTTAGAATATTGTCCCGACTTTTACATATTTGATTCAGGACACTGTCGGATCAAGAACGGCAGGAAAAATCGGGAATGTGTTACTGGGACTTAAGAGTTAGTGGTGTTTCGACCAGAACAGCTTCGTCGATGGCTGGTAAGACTAATGTGTGACAGGAAATCTTCTGCTACACAAGTGCATAGCATATAACCGGAGGACTGCTGCTTCCGTGTAGTAACAACGCTATGAAGCGAAACTGGAGTGTGTGCATGGTAATATGGAGGACCAGCTGCTGCCTATGTAGCAGCCCCTCTCTTCGCGGCAATGATTATGCAACGGACGGAGCGGTAGGGCCGATACAGTTTGGGACCAGCGCTGTTGCATGAGTTGCCAGAGTGAAATTGCATGCAACCTTGATCTGCCTATGGAACTCCAGCTGCAGATGTATCCTCGAGGTTAACTCCTGAAGCCTTTCCCCAAAGGAGATGTGGCCTGAAGGCAACGGAGGTTTTTGCCAGTGTTCCTTCTCTGCTTAAGGCAGGTGGCACTGGTTTACCTGGTTACCTGCTGGTGATAGCCTGACCTGAACAGAATATCATATTTACTGACCGACTATATTTTAAGATGGTATTTATATATTTTATTATTAATTATGTTATTAAAATGTTCTTTATAGTAGATTTCTCCTCACGTTAAACTTCATATGCTTTGAGGTTAAAGTGTTTTTACAAGTGCGTGTTTTGTGATTAATTGTGGGCTAAGTGTGAGGTTCGGCATGCCTTTTAACCGGTTTAAACCCCCCAATGCATTGAATTGACCGTTCCAAGGCCGTGACCCCAGTTTGTTATGTTGTGTGTTGTATTGTATGTAATGTTCCGTATTGTATAGGCAATTGGTCATTTTCCTCAAATAAAGGACTAACAGATGGTAAACAGGCTAATCCGGAACAGCACTTTCCGCTTACAGTGGATTTATGTTTAGAAGAGACTTGCTTGAAACAGAAAATACCATAAAAGCGCAAAGTGCCGTCCCTGAGTAGCCTGTGCGGACTGTACAGACTAATCTGAGACGACACTTAACGCATATGCATTAAGCTCGAATTTCCACGACGCGCCTTATATCTGTTTTTTTAACTGGTCAATGTATGTTTCCGACTCTGCTATTTATTTAAATAAAGAGTTGAATCAATTCACTCGTTAAATCGTTGAAATTGTTATGCTTAATGTTAAAAAGTTGGTACTGTACGTAAAGTTATTTATTTTATCTCACTGTTGTTCCAAATGAAAAAATCCCATTAAAGAAAGAGATACAATCATAACCATTTTTTTGACACATGATCAAGAGAAAATGACTGTCAAATCAAGTGACCTAGCTCATATTTTGAATGTTTTATTAGGACAAGTAACTTCTTCAATATTGTTTAGCAAAATCATGATATTTTGCTTCATTCGTAAACATACAGTGAACCGCACTTATAACCTGACACATATCGTGAAGTAATGATCAATTTTCAAGAAAATGCTCTCAACTGTGCACACTTATTGAATTAATGACATAAAGAGTTCGCCTGTAAAAGTTTATTTTATTAAATACTTAATTTATGATTACATCAATAGAAAAACATATAGAAATGCTGTTTTGAAATCTGATGGAACTGCAGGAGTTATGTATCAATAAATGGAGGAATATCTATCAATATCTCATAAAAAATGCATAGTACCTATTTGTCATCGCGTTTTAAGAGTCACAGAATGAGAAAATATGTATACGTTATCCTTACTGTTTTGATATGCGCTAATTTACCATCGATTTCCTCTGCCATTCCAACCAAATTTATTGAGTGGACATACCGCTTATACACATGATCCTTTATATGTTCACTAACTTTGAGATCCGGCGATTTTGAAGCAAAATGGCGTGTGAAGCAAAAGGGCGTTTCCGTGTGTTATATGCACGCCTCAGAGGAAGTACAAACACTTTAAGAAGTCATCAACTATTTAAAGATGAACATTTAAACGCTATGCATAGGTGTAATATTGGCTGGGATTGTCATCGCAACATTTTGCTAATTTGGATTTTTAGCTATGTGTTTGGTTTTTCATAGATTGTGCACATTAAATTCAGTGCAATTTTGCAGGCGTACACTTATATCTTTGCATTAATCGTTGTGCAGGTTTGATAATATTTTCTTGAACATTAACAATTATATCACTAATGTTGTAAGTGTCGGGTTAAGTAAGCTGTGCAGTGTATATTGAAACCGTCAGTATTTAATGTATACAGTCGATTTAGAGGTTTAGACGATTCTGACCTTACCGATTAGACAATTTAACAGCCATTAACTGTGAAAGGCGGGATTTTGAAAGTAAGGTAAACATGTACGGTTACTTCCTATTTCAATGGTTAACAATACAATGTCAATCACGCTTCCATGTGATATTTATATAATAGTGTCACTCTTTCTTTTATGGTTGATGATAATTAAAAGTAACTATATGTTATTACCCTGGTTTCGAATTGCCTCCTTTCGCAATTTATGGGTGTTAAATCTCCCAATCTTCAAGGTGGTGTCCCTGTGGAAAAGCGTATGAGTATTATAAGAAAATGAATCAAGTAAAAATAACGACATGTGAAATTAAGTAAACTAAAAGCAACATCGTTTATATGGCGGGCATCGCAAGAATTATGAAGAAAATGATTGAGATATCAACAAAACAAAGGGACAGTGTAAGGGAATTGGTTATGTTTGTTATGTCTGTGATTGTGAATTCCTTTCAGCTTTGCAATTAGGCAGTACATGTGCAATTTGGCACTTGTTTTGTTTTCGAATATGTCCGTTAACATTTAAAGTGATGACAATAAGTACACCCAGATCTCTCACATGATGAAAAAACGTTACTTTACAACCACCAACATGTTATTGTTCAATAATTGTTAAGCATTTGTTAAAGAGCACAATGGTTTCAGTTTTAAAATTTTGCTCTTTATTTTATTAGAACTTTGACATACATGTATAGCCGAGAAAGACACTGAGCTGTTAAGTATGTATAGCCCCATTTTGAACATTTTCAAAAGCTAAAAAGTAACACTATGATAATCAGCATAATCATAAATTTGGTTTGTGTGGATGTACAACCTTTTTAGAGCAACTTATACATGGTAAATACAACTTAATCAGAACAGAAGCTGTGTAGAACAGAACATAACATGTTCATGTTCTTCTTCCGTAAATCTATATTAAATGAATAAACTTCTTTATTATACCTCACTTGATTATTTCTCTATATAATGCATATAAACTGTAGCGGGCAACAATTTGATATGTCGCCCGGCAATGTCGCCCGTTACCGCTATATCGCCCGGTACGGGATTGTTCGGTATAATAAAATGAATATTGACTTCTTCGAGGGTTACAGTGCGTCTCGTCAACCCTCGACAAACACTGTCGACCTCGGCTAAAGCCCGGTCGACTGTGTTGCCGCGGGTTTAAAATACGCCTCAAGGAAGTAAATATTTATATAATATATTCCAGCATGGCAACTATTCTGATATGTTTGTTTGTAATTCCAAACATTTAGGGTATACACAGAAATCATTTAATTCACAGTTAAGATATATTGTCGAATACTATATCAATCCAATACAGACATAACCTGTGACTTGAACCGCGGAGTTTTGATAATGCAATTTAATGTGTTTTCATTTGTCAATACTCAATATCTAAACACGTCTAAAAATATACTGCACGTTATGTTGTCATATAGCAGCAACGTTTGCGTTTAGGTTCCACTCCTAGTTTTTAATATCTGATAATCGCTGTCTAACATTTTTTTTAAATCATGAATGTGAACAATATAACTTAAAAAGAACCGGACTCGACAGAACAAACAAAACGTTATTTAAGAAATAATATTTCTTGTAACAATCATATTTTATTGTCGAATAACCCATTTTATAACTTGTTTGAAAACTTTAAGCATCGCCCATAATTATTGCAGAATAATCTATGCTTGATTTCCTAGATGACCCAAGTCTTAATCATTTTAATGTTTTGTGTTGTGTTGTATGCATGGTCCTGTATTGTATAGGCAATTGGTCACTTTCCTCAAATAAAGGACCAGCGAATAGTAATAGAGTTTCTCTCCTGATGATGTCTCTGGAATTTTAGTATTCCTATATTCCTACTTAGTATATGGAAACCCAGCCGCATGTCGTGTTAGAATTATTTGTAAACCTTTATATACATAACTGTGTACGACTGTAATGACTTACCAAATAAAAATAAACCTAAATAATCCAAAGTCAATTATATTACAGTAATGATACACACATACATTCGCGACATGTCACTACGCAGAATCGGTTTATGTTTTGTTTCAAACATTTATTTGAACATGTGATAAAGCAAGTTCAGGAAAACAGCCGCTGCTCTTATCTTTGGTATATAAAGAACATATGTTATAACCTATATAACACATGGTAATAACTAAGCATGATGGGAAAACAATAAGATTGTTAGAAACAGTACGAAACCAAATGTCATTTACGTGTGGTGGTAATTTCTCGTGTTTGTCGTCGTCGTCGGCATACGTCCGTCTTCCGGAGACGATGGTGAATTTTCTGGTTGGGTGATGTTCTACCTCCACCTTCACGAGTGGCTGTACAGCCCGACTCTAGTGCGCTTGCTGCATGTAAAAGACGATGCCTGTTGTTTTTTCTTCCTTCTGGCTCTCTTTTGCATCAAGGCATTTGTTTCTATCATCCTCGGTTTCCTGGCGGAGCGGTCGTCTGCAAGGCTTTGCCTTGAATTGACGTTAATGTCAGACAGCTTAATGTCTTTTTGCAGAGGTCTTTGTAACGCAGACGTGGGCGTCTTGTCAGCCGTGTGCCCTTCACCAAATCTCCGTACAGTAGGTCCTTGGAATGCGGTCTGGGTCCATTCTACTGACGTGGTCGATTGGAAAAGTATTTATATTCGTTGATATTCAATCATTAATAAATAAAGTTAACCTGGATTTGTTTATTGATGATTACATCACCAAAACAGTTGTAGTTTAGAAAGATGTATACACTTTTTATGTGAATTTTAACACACAATGATAATGACATTTTTCGCAACGTTTTGAAATCAATAGTTATCAAAGGAATATGTACGAGGTTTAGTTTACCCTAAACCTAGATTTCGTTAAAGATATTTTAAGTTATTAAAAGGTGTTTTTATGAATATACATTGACTTTTGTGTTTTTCATGCGTTTGCTAGGTTAACATTTCTGATATGTCGACAACTGCCAGTAGTATTGCTATCAATCACACTTGTAAAACGAAATATTTATATCAATCACGCTTGTAAAGATAAATAATTCTATCAATCACAATCGTTAAGCTAAAAAGTTTAATCAATCACGCTTGTAAAGCTACATAAAACTATCATTCACACTTGTAAAGCTAAATATTTATATCAATCACGCTTGTAAAGCAAAATATTTGTTCAGTTTTTCACAATGTATATCCATTGTCATAATTATGGTATGCGAGCAATACTGTATTGCCAAGATGGAATAAAATGCCATTATCTGAAACGAAAGTGAAACAATACAAATGTATCTCTTTCGCGTTCACTCAGCAGCAAATGTCGTACAATTCAGTTGATCATTGATCCTCTTTAGAAACCTCTAAACAATTAAGACACACGCGTTCTAAGGGGCATCCAGGAGGAGTAGCGTTACTTGGTTGCTCTGAAATTAATGTGTAGAGTTTTCATACATGTAAGGAATAGTGTGGTATATATATCATTTTAGTTCCATAACGAACACCTCTCATAAATGGTGGTCTTATAGTACACGTGTACTAGCACAATAAAATGTTTTTGGTAATTTCGAACTTGTCATGAAGATTTGATTAAAACACTGGCAATATATATTATATTATTATATTATGCTGGACAAAACATCCTGTACGCTCAACATTGTCGCACAGCATCGTTTGTTTTATCCATGTTTCTGAGCAATTATTGTCATATTAGCTATATAACTTGCCATTCTGTCTTAGAAACGCTTAATCGTAAAGGTCATGCACTTATCACAAAAACAGTATATAAATATGTTTTGGCAATGATCATTGTCATACAAGGAGATCCAAAGTAATATAGAACACATAAATAAAACAACGAAACGATGAACCTTACATTATCTTGCTCTTTGAAAAGATGTTTCAGATATTCAAATATTTGAAATTAAAGTTATCAGATTTTAGTAAGAATTATATTGTAACATGTATTTAAATAGGCAAGGCTGATCAATAAGGAGATTGTTGCTTTCTAGCTTTGTCGGACCGACAAAACACGCACACATATACAGTGAGACAGCCAAAACAAAACATTTCTTGTATAACTTGCGTCATTATTCTTGTTAATAAACATTTTCAGCGATGTGAATAATTATTGGTAATTATTCCAATTAATCTGCAATAAACGGTTGTTTATTTAAATAAGTTTAGTGTACATGACGTTCAGTCAAAACGTTGTTACTTTAAAACGTTAACATCGAAGCACACGCGATAAGCATTGTTGTGGCGCAGTGCTGAGCGTTCTCAATCTCTCCTCATTCAGGTCATGTGTTCGGCCCCGACGGCACCAAACACTGCTTATCACGTTTTACACGTTCTGCCTTTTTAATGACCAACATTTTCAGCATGTTCAGTATTAGCAATACGCTTTTTCATCAAAAAAGAAAACAGCAAACAAGTACCCGGTACATGTGTGATAAATTTAGTGTAACTAGCATGCATATATGTTATACTGGCTGGTGGAATAAAGGCAGTATACTTAAGAAAAAACAAACTATTTGTGCGATAACATAAGTTTCCTTAACTAACGCTTTCCGTTTAAATGTTGTACGGAACATTATTGAGTGCAAAACAGCAAATTAAAATGCCATTGTCTAAAACAGCAGTATACCAAAACCACTGTTAAACCAGTTACTCCAAGGTGTTCATTGAACGCCACGATCCTGCATTGCCTTTGACCCAGGGGCCTCGCTGTTTTGTTTCTACAAAATATCGATTATGTTAAACTGGTATACAGACATACCTCTAGTTACATACAACTACCTGCGAAACGAAAAATATAACTATTAAGTGGAATATTTGCCTGATAGTGATTCTTTAACATTTGATATTATTATATTACAAGTTTACGTTTTGAATTAAAAAGTAACCTATTTAATTTTATTCAGCTAAAGAATGGAAATGAAATTTAAGGTTAACTCCAAAGACGCGACCTGTATCAAAGCAGGCGGGCCAATGATGTGTATTTTATCGTTAATTATTTTATTTATTCCAACAAGTGATTATTCATTTACGAAACATAACGTCCGATATCTTTATATGTGTTGGGTGTTATATAGCTATATATAATATATATTATTTTATTTGTGGATTCAGCAATAAACATTTTCGAAATGTCCAATATGCCAGTCGGTTTAATTGTCCTATGATGTTTCACAATCATTCATATAAAATGTTGGATCAGATTTTCTAAAAGTGTTTGTATACTTAATCGTGTATTTATTTGCGTGTATTAACATGCATGCATGTGAAGCAAATACTTAACATATTATATATGGCAGACGTTTTACCGTATACTTAATATTAAATAAATATAATAAGACATGTAACTTTTTGCTATGTGTACATCTGAATTCCTATATTCACTTTCACTTGGCTATGATCGAAAACGTAAAATACATAAATTTTGTCACTTTTATTCTGTCTGTGTCATGAGTATTATACACTACAAAAATACGCATTTGTAGAGCTTGGCATGTTTTGTTTTAATACTAAATATTAAATTTACAGTACTTACAAAAAGTAGTGAAGTATATGACATATCTTATACAAAATATTTAAATATAGTGCTACAGTACCAAGTTACCATTCACAGAGGTAATTATTGTACATTGATAAAAGAACGTTTTGTGTACAGGCATAAACATGAAAAGAGCACAAAGTTTCACTCGACCGTACAAGCGCATGCCTGGTAGCCTTACGTTGTAATTAATTCATGTTATTAATGTGGAAGACTTTAATCATAACATTCAATTAATATTATTAATTATAATTGTCAGTTTCCAAAAAAGGTAACAACATCTATAACAACATTGCTTGGAAATACAATAAATGTTCAAAAGCTAACACCGACTTTGTTGCATGTGCATTAAACAATAGCATAAAATAATGTGTGCTGACCACTGAACAGACTACACATTTGCATGATGTTTCTTTTTCGAGCTTACTCTAGGATGTTTTAAAGCTATGTACTTGTCAGCCAAATCACGATCAGATTTCTTTAGTTCCTCATATGCCGGAGAAGCCATTGCTTTGGCTGCTTCCAACTGAGCGGATAATTCCAGGACAGGCGTGGCATTTGAAGATCCTGATGCAGCGAGGGGCAGTTCTACTGGCGACGACATCTGATAATGGTAGTGTGGTTCTTGGGGATTTTTGTTCTAAAATAAGAAATGTATATATTAATTTTTATTTCATTTCTGTATACGTACCCAATTCAAAGTTATAAGATAACGGGATTTCGGTTTACCGTGTTAGAAGTATCTGTTGGTTGCAGATCCTCCTCAATATCAACATATTCATGTTTAGAAATTGCCTCATTGAATGACTGGTTCTGAAATTAAATTCAGGCACATAGTAATTTTTCTTTAGCACAATATAGCTGTAGATCTTTGATACTTTAGGTCGCTGGAAATTTTCGCACATGAGTGTAAAATATCTAATTCAGCAAACTGCCTTATAAATTATTAAAGACGTCTTATCAAACAATTATTTGGATAACTAATAATTGAATGCGTGGATTGTAACTTAATTAAGAATTTTTATTTATCTACATTTAGTTTATTTCATTGCCTTTCTTGATGCTCAGACTATTGTCTAACAATTAGATATTGGTCGCTCCAAGGCTAACCCACATACATGGTTTGCATACATCGTACTTGCCATCAATATAAGGGGCATACCAGGGGCAAATATGAAAGTGCACCTGACCAGTAACTCTCTCAAATACATAACCTATTGCGACTTCCACATACAGTCGCAACGCTATAATGCGAATAGCGATAATACAAAATGACATATACTACGAATAAAGCGGCTGGTCCCGTCTGTTTTCCTTATATGTTTAGCTACAAAAAGATACTACACATTCGCGATACTACGAAAGATGCGTCACTAAGAACAAATTTTCCGGTCCCATCATAATGTCTGTATTGAAATTTTAACGCGATACATCGAATCATATTTAACTGAGACTGTTCACACCTTTTCAACGAAAAATGTCAAACCTCTGCCCAGTCTGACACCTAGCCAGTTTATTTGCACCATGGACAAAGATAGTTGTTAACAAGTTTAGTTACCACTTTAACCCACACAGTTACCACTTTTCAACGAAAAATGTCAAACCTCTGCCCAGTCAGACACCTAGCCAGTTTATTTGCACCATGGACAAAGATAGTTGCTAACAAGTTTAGTTACCACTTTAACCCACAAAATATTGCCGTGAGAGATATATAAATTTGACTTAAATGACTTTCGTATTTGCCGATAATAAGTCATTGCGATTTCAATTGCTGTTCGTGGAGTTTACTTTTTTTTATAATGGCATGCATGTATACAAGCCTATTGTCAAAAGCAATTACTTTATTAAGTGTGCTTGTGTTCTTAAATGCTACGACATGACGTAAATTAACACCAAATGTAAGAATATTAAGTTATTTCCGAAAGATGCGATGCAACGAAAAACGCGGAACTACGAACAAATCGGTGTATCCCGTGACTATTCGTAATATCGCGTTTCGACTATATAATGAATGTTTAATAACTGTTAACTTGTTAACATTTCATACACAATGCAAACGTCTATGTTAAAGCTACATATACCTAAGGCAAATCGATAAACCTATTATTGACCTTATCAAGTAACATTGTTTCATGCTTCTTTTCTGCTTTACTTTTTTACTTGCTGTTTCGCTGCGTACGCCCGGGCGTACAGTAGGAAACTGGTTTTAACAAGAATGTCTATAGAACACTTATTGTTATATTTTTGCAAATCATGCAAAATAGCTATTTAGGAAATAATGCACACTAAACATGTGCAGTGTTACCTGTTTGTTGGCGATCAGGCATATGGATGTCCTGTCTTCTAAAAGGTGATAAAAAAACATAATGGTAGATGAATTTAAACTATGTTTACCTTGAAATAAAAATGAGTAAACAGTGCAGTTTATACCGATAATATATGCTTTTAAAGCAATTACAGACATTTATTCCACCTATTATTTATTTACACAAAACACGTAGATGCACAGTGGTATACTGGAGGCAATGCATGAAATTGAATATTATGGTTGTTACCGTATAATTCTAGATCTTGTTCTCTTCCGTCCTGAAAATGTCAATATCTAGTAATTTATAACAGATCTGTAATTATTCAAATGATAAAACACGCACTTAAGGAGGGAACATGACACCATTTTAAATATTTCTAGCTGAAAACGTTTATTATATGTACACTTACTGAAATGCAGGCCACATGATACAAAATACACTTACCTGTACGAAATATATTTGTAGCAACAGGCAATCCTGATATAAAAGTTATAAAGTATATGATTTTGATGAAACCCACGCCCGAGCTATGCAATAATTATATTCCATAACATTGTGTGCAAAACGGCATCACTGGATTCTCGTTTTAATTGTATCGTTTAGTAATGTACTCTATTGCTTTTGTAGGTAAGACACTAGCATTTTAAAGATTATATTTAAATACTTACTGTTAATCGCTACGACTAATGATGTTGCAACTAAACAAGCAATTGCAGCAACAGTCGCTATTAACGTGTAGGTTAGAGTTGACGAATCGCCGTGTGGTGATGTATCCGGTGCTAAATGTGTACATTCCAAAAAAAACCGGAAATACATAGATATGTCTGTGTTCATAGTATACAAAAAGCATAATGAATCTCCAGATTCTGTTTGTTAAACAAGATCATATTTCAACCACTTAGAATAGAGGAAATGTACTACTCATACACACATATATGTTGTGTACATAATTTAAGTAAAAATAATTAAATATAAGATATTACATGTACGTGAAGTACTTATTTCGATTACCATTTGAAAATAAAACTGCGTGGAACGGCGTTAAGTATCATAATCGATATATATTTTCCTATACTTGTTTTCAGATGTTGTCGTGTTAAGCATACTCTACCAAATTCATGTAAGTTTTAAAATCAATGACATACCCAACATGTATAACGAGGCGCTTGCGTTGAATATGGCGTTGTATTATTCAAAAACAACGAAGCATATAACTGTGGACATGTGGTGTTGTCTAGTGATTGAGAAATTATGAGTTTTTTACTCATGCTTAGACTTTGGCGTTTGTCTTATTTCAACATTTTTAGAGCCTATCCATATGGCCAACGTTCTGCCATTCGTAAAGCAAGTGACGTCATCATCGGGGTGGACACATACGCAGTCCGAACACTCGACATTGGTGCAGATAGGACCTAGTTTAGGACGACCTGTGAAATAACGGCATGGCGTTGTTTATAAAAAAAATGTCTCAAACGGAACTATATAATCATTACATCGTAAAGTGCATTTAATAATATAGTTCAACACATATTACGGTCATATTATTATTTCCAAATGATAATTTGTATATATATATATATATCGTTGAAGACACTTGTATAATATATAATTATATTTTTAAGAATTGAGTATCTACATTATTATTCTTTGCAGTTTCGCAAAAGTGTTATAAAATATTCTTTGCCCAATTACCAGATCACGAAAATAAAGTGTATTATATATATAATTAAATTACTTATGAACACATAAATTGCATTAGTTATTCGAACTGTAATATTTTCTTTATATTCCAAACGGTACGTTGACGGTTGTGAAATGTTGAATACAATGAAAACTACTCTCTCTTCATTCAAGTCCAACTGAACGTCACCACCATATCGATATTTCCACCAATTAATGGCGGGCATGAAGTCACTGAACCCCTCTGAAGGATAGAATGCAATATTTGCACTGTCCCCGGGCTTGGAGGGATAGGACAGTGCGAATATGAATCCATCCGTGCGGTCTGAAAGCCAAACAGCATTGTTATCATTGGCACTGATATACTCAACCATCAAAATAGCTGGTAATCTGTGCGCTGTCCCCTGGGAAGGGCACAAACGGCTACTATTGTGTTCAGACATGTATGCTTACAGGCATATCTACATAATCTAATGATAATGCGTTTGTAAATCAACACTATCAGAGGTTTTAATAAATATAACAAAAATAAACAACATAAAATGTTATCTTGTAGCTTTAGAAGAACCACGTTTGAGACCTTTCCATTCTCTTTAACGGATACCACTGCATTGTCCCAGGTCCTATTCACATAGGTAAGCTCCATGCAGGCTGCCTGTCCTGATCCGTACACCATCCAATGTCCCGTTTCTATTTCAAGTAAGGAGACTGCTGCATTGAAATGAACTTGCCATTTTAAAGCATAAACATCTACCCCGAGTGATTGATACATTGGTACGAACATAAATGTTATGTTCCCTCCGACAACCATTGGACTAACAATGGACAGCTGTCCCAGTTTATTCGCCGTGGTGACTTCGTTCAACACATGTAATAAATGTATAATCAACAGTATTTTACCACCGTAACAGTTGAACTCCATATCTACTATTATGAACGAAATGTTAGATTTATCAGTTAAAACGATTATGTATTAACCGTTTATTATTTATATAATAACATAAGCATAAAACCAATGACAATGTTTCATGTTCATTACTTGCTCTAGTACATGCATCAATGTAACGGAAGATAATATTAACCGTTGATCGACGTTTGCATGTATGTAAGACAAGCATTTTGCTGTATGTATGTATTCTTTCCTTATTAAATAATTAACAATCGGTTGCGTTTCGTTTAAACCTGAATTGTTTCATATAGTGTATAAACAAATACAAAAATCAACTACTACTACTACTACTACTACAATTACTACTACTAGTACTACTACTACTACTACTACTACTACTAATACTGCTGCAACTACTACTACTACTACTACTGGGGTTACCGCCTTGAAATGGTCAATGCAAAACATTGGGGGTTTAAACATGTTTTATGGACGCAAAACCTCACACTTAGCCCAGAATAATTCACTTTTAACGCAAATGTGCACAAAATACAATATGACAAACCTGAAACAGAAAAGAAAGACAAAACAAAATCACCCCATTGGAACCAATGGTCAATGCAAAAACACATTGTGGATTTTAATCGGTTTATGGGCGCCTGAACCTCACAATTGGCCCAGTTGTATTGATAATATATGTACATGTAAATATAGATTAACCTCATACCATCGCAATTAAAATTAAACAGCAAACAAAACAGAGAATACTTATTCAAATAAGTAACTATTTAAAAACTCACTGGTTGGATGTTAACCAGAGTAGTATAGTTGCAACATGCTGAGGTACGAGGAAAAACAAGTACCAGTTTTACATCTTCTTGTTAAAAATATTTGAAGACAGAATCATATAGTTTAATTTGCAGATTATCGTCATGCAAAACAGAAGAAGCCGTTATGTTGGGTGTTAAACGCTAGATTACATAGACTGGATGTATATGGTATTATTGTAACTTATTGATTCAGCTGAACAAACATATAATATATTTTTCTATCTTTACAAAATGTAAGATTCTTCTTGCCAACAGAAAAATAATGTCCAGCTTAATGAACGTGAATTAGATTTAGAATATAACCAACATTTTGATCCAATGAAATTGCTGGAAGGCCTACATTAAGTGAACCGCTTATTCATTAAGAGGTCATATCAGCTGTTAGTTCTGTCTTTGATTGGGTAATTGGAACCTCACCTTCTCATAATATGTAATAAACATTACCATATATGGATATCTACTACCAAGCAAGCAAGCCCGTGTAGGCCCAAAATACCATATGGGCTTTATGTGGGTCCCGAATAATATGTTTCTGTCCATATCGGACCAATTAACAAGCCCACATGTGTTTCCAGCAAGTATGCCCATATGGGTCCTCGTAAGTCATCCCATTTGGGCCCTATATGGGATTTATCTTGGCCTATGTACCACATGGGCCCCATGTGAGATCCATTCGTGTGGTCTTGCCCATATCAGAACCAGTTGGGTCCTAGGCAAGCAAGCCCCTGTGGGTCCCAAAAAGAAAGCCCAAATGGGCGCACAACAAGAAAGCCTATATGGGTCCTAGCACGAAAGCCCACATTGGTCCCTTGGCAAGCAAGCCCATATGGGTCCCAGCAAGAAAGCCTATATGGATCCCAAACAATGAGGCCCATATGGATTAACAACAGAAATCCCATATCGGTCCCAGCAAGAGAGCCCAAATGGGGTTCCAAAGAACCAAGCCCATATGGGCCCCAGCAAGAAGGCCAATATGGGTCCCACACAAACAAGTCCATATGGGTCAAAAAGAGCAAGCACACATGGGTTTCCACCAATCAAACCCATATGGATCCCATTCAAGCAACCCTTTATGGGTCCCATCAAAAAAGACCATTTGGGTCCCCAACAATTAAGCGCATTTAGGTCCCGTCAAGCTAGCCCATGTGGGCCCGATATTAGCTATACCTGGGCGTATTAACTACATGGGCCCATGTAAGTCCCACTTACATGTCATGCCCATATCAGTCTCAGATGGGTCCCAGCCAAAAAATTCAACTGGGTCCCAGCAAGAAAGCCACATGGGTCCACACCAGCAAACCCATATGAGTCCCATTAAGAAAGCTCACGTGGGTCCCCAAAAAGCAAGCCCATATGGGTCTCGGCAAGAAAGCCCATATGAGCCCCCGACAAGCATGCCTAGATTGGTCACCAATAGCAAGCCCATATGGGCCCCATCATTAAGCCCATATGGGTCACCAAATAGCAAGCCCTTATGAGCCCCAGCAAGAAAGCCCATATGGGTCCCAGACAAGCAGGTCCAGATGGGTCACCAATAGCAAGTCCATATGGGTCCAATCAAGATAGACCATATGGGTTTCTAACTAGCAAGCCCAAGCGGGTCCCATATCGGTCTGTGTGCATCTCTGACCAGTTTGGCAGTTATTTAAAGCGGCCATATTGGCTTTAAAATTGTTTCCTCAACTGCAGATTTCCTTTCGAGTAGAACCATGCATCCTGCATTCCTTAAATTATAAGTAGGTAAATAATTAAGTTGCACTTAAACATGTTTTTTCAAAACTTTATTATCATTATTGAACTTAAAATAATATTTGAACTAAAATACCACTTTTGTCATGTATTTTCGCAACCATGATTTATGTATTTCATCTAATGTATTTCATCTAATGAACTATCACAACTATTTGTTTTTTGTTTACTTTGTGTATATAAAGCATTTATTGTCAGTAGGAACACAAAATATCTGTTTTTTTAAGTTGAATTATTTTAATGTCGATAAATAAATAAATACAAAATCCATCAAAACACACAATAAAATGTTTATCATGTTTTTATTTATGCAGTATGAACATATTTAATTGCAAGACATTACTAAATTCATGTGTGTTCATGCTGTTATACAACACCTGTCAACCGGCTATTCAATATTAGTTACCTAATTCAAAGTATTTACATGTAGATCTATATGCAATGTTTGCTTCAGACGAAAAACATGTATACACTCAGTATATGAATAATTTGATTCTTGTGTACACCATGTCAATTTCAGTCGGTTCATATATGTTTTTGGTTATTGTGCAAAAACACACACTATAATAAATATCTCTTTCTTTACACAGGTATGCAGATTATTGAAGAGCTCCCTGGCATTCACCATAATTAAGACTGCAGTACATTATTCTACAGTAATGAAGGTAAATACCTCTCATTTTATACGATTACTTTGTGACTGTCAAACAGGGAATAGATATTGCATGTTCTATACTCTATCTAAGCCCATCTAATGTTATTAATTATCTTTAATCTGATTTCTTACTTAAATTGTAAACTATTGTGTTTAAAGACAATTTATAAGATGTATATCAACTTTCATCAGAACATATTTTTGTGTGTGTTGAATCTTATGTACTTCTTAATGTATAATAAACACACATGTTTTAATTTGTGCTTTCAGACCATGTGATAAGGTCCAGGAACCAAGAAAGCATGGCAAGCGTACAGACTGAAAAAGTAACTTGCTGGTAAAGGGGAATATGGGAATGCAGCGAATGTAAACACATGAATGTGAAACACCCAATAATTCTGAAGACAAAACACTGATCAGCTCAATTAACTGTTAAAACTTAAGCATTGTCTTGTTAAAAAGGCAGTGATTGCAGAACCGGTATGGCGTACAGTATTTTTGTGCTTATTAGAAGAGACAGTCTCTTAGCATTGAAGTTCATTAACCTTACATGTACATAACTAATTAAACCAAAAACAATGTATGCTATATTTACTGATGTTATTGAGATGTGAGATTTCTATCCAGTGGTTGTCAATTTGAGCACATGCAATTGTAATTGCTGTAAATAAAATGATTGTAATCATTGTCTAAATATTTTATTATATTGACTTGAATTTGATAATTGTAAGTTGTTTCTTTTAATTCACATATTGCCTATCAGGCTCGTAATTTAACATGTTTAAAAAGATATTTGACAATTTTCTTTAAAATGTTTAAGTTAAGCAGAAAAAAAACATTTAAATATTTAAAGATTGATAACTAATACTTGATAGTGTAGAGCTGCTAGGTTACAGTATGATATCACCATATTTGTCCTCTTTGTATTGTACATATATATATATTATGCTTCATTTGTTTTAATAAACATATTTGTTATCACAGTTTGAATTTGTTATTAATACAGGCTCAGTATTAAATGTGGAACATGTTTAAGTTTTAACCATTTTTGCACTTTAGTATTATTTAGATATGGCTTTAAGAATAACATTTATAACACTTTAACTCTTTGCACACTTGAATTAGTTTGTGAGCCTTAATAGTGTAACCCTTCTCATTGCATACTTGAATTAGTTTGTGAGCCTTAATAGTGTAACCCTTCTCATTGCATACTTGAATTAGTTTGTGAGCCTTAATAGTGTAACCCTTCTCATTGCATAATTGAATAGTTTGTGAGCCTTAATAGTGTAACCCTTCTCATTGCATACTTGAATTAGTTTGTGAGCCTTAATAGTGTAACCCTTCTCATATAATCTTATAACAATTGTATTTTCAATGAAAGCTTACGTTACTGAAAATAAAATAATTGTGTAACTGCTTGATAATAAAGTCATACTTAAACGTCTCTGCTGGGTTAATTGGTCCATACTACACATTACTGTTGAATTAAGTATGGTATTTCTACCAGTGGATTTTTTTACTTGGAATAGTAATTTTGTCTACGATGAAGTCCTCAAGTTATACTTGTGGTGTTAGAAGAACTTATTGATGCACAATTTAAAATCATGTTTATAGAATGCATACACATATACTATATGTGGAAGCAATGGCATCTGTGTACTATAGAATCATAAATGGTAGGATTGTTCATACCGTGTGTGGCTTTCAAATATGTCTGAATTTACTCATGGTGTGTGTTCTATTCTTACATTGGTGTTTATTGTACCACATATGTGCATTTTACAATCATTATTTATTTCAGAGTTGTATCTTTCTAGACAAGTCAATCATGATAATCTTAATAGTATGGTCCATTGTTGTAACACAATGACAAAATGTTGTCCTGGATATGTTTGCTTTGTATTTGGAGTGTATTTTTTTAATTATATTCTTATAAGCAGTTTATCTTTACCTTACTGTAAACCTTTATGTTAAGCTATGCTTTAGGTTTCCTGTGTAAATGAAGGAAGAAAAAGTGATTGATTGTAAATAATTATATAGTACATGTTAAAGGAACTCACAAATCTATTTAATAATCCAAAAAACAACGAGTACATTTGTTTATTACTAGTAAGTGTTATATTTTATATTCCGCAAATGGAAATCCAATTAAAATACGAAAATACTAAATGTGTTGTTTCACTCAAGAATGAACTAAATTAATTTTTTGTATTTATATGCCTCGCAGTTTGTGAGTTACATTCATAGAATTGTTACGGTTGATTGTTGTTTGCAATGCATCATATATGTCTAACAAACATGGTCTTCATATAAACGAAACCCACATGGGACCCATGCAAACAGAGTTTGCAAAACCCATCTGGGTCCCATATAGGTTGCCCATAGAGGACCCATATCAAAATCTGGGTGGGTCCTATTTGGACAACACAGATTGGGCCAAGTGGGATTTTACAAACTCCTTTTCATGGGTCGAATATGTGTAGCCCAAAATGGGGCGCATCATGGATTAATTCAGGACCCCCATGGGACCCATATTGCAACCCATATAGGACCCATGCAAAAACAGTTTGCAAAACCCCGAATGGCCCCATATGGGTTGCCCATACAGGACCCATCATGAAGCCCATATCGGACCAATATGTGTATCTCATACAGGACCCATATAGGTTCCATATAGCAATCCATCTGGGACCCATACAAAAACACTTGCAAAATCCCATTAGGCCACATATGGGTAGCCCATACTGGACACATATCAAAGCCCATATTTTCCCTAGTTGGGTATCCCATATGGGACCCACTTTGGGTTAAAATGGGACACACATAGGTCCCATATCGCAACCCATCTGGGAATCATTCAAAAACAGTTTGAAAAATCCCATTTGACTCCATGTGGCTTGCCCATACAGGACCCATTTGGTAGCCCCATATTGGACCCATATGGGTCCCATATGTCCTTGCTGGCTGTGCCAATGATGTTCATGCGGGGGACCAATCAATATCTCTTCGTCCCTTCTTAACCAATATGATTTTACCTAATATGTTCTAACAATTACTTAAACAAGTGTTTAAATCGGTATATTAAATAATAATGTCATAATATATACTTAATAACTTGAAAAATGACGATCAGACAGTGAAACCGTTTCGATTCTTACGACGTAACCCAGAGACGCACAAATACTTTTTATTTTATGTTTCGTGCAACGTTAAAATTATAGATTTAGCCTTTGACGAAATTGATTCATTTTCATTAGAAATTTATTCATTTGCGAATAAATTTCTCATTATAGAAAATTGAAAATATGTACCACAAAGTTTGTGTCGATTGAAAACTCTGGTTAGCAGATGTGTATTTCATTTTGATGTTGTGTCATTTTCTACAATATTGTTATCCGGCGCGTATGAATACCTATTGACGGTATATCACAGTCACGTGATCTACTGTCGGATATCAACACATACGGTCATCGCTTTTTTTTTTAGGTCAGACTCACTGTATGGAGTAGTAACATGATAAAGTTAATATCATACCTGGTTTCTGACACTTTCCTGTTTAAAGGGATTGTTGTTAAACAACAGAAAACATGCATGGAATATTCATAATGTTATAGTAGTTAGAGTACTAGTGATGTTTACAGTGATGTTTTCAGTCACGCTGTCCTTCACCCACAACTATCTGAGTAAATTCCAGAAAATTGAAAAGAGACCTATCTAACCGTTTCCTTTCCAAGCATATATTTCACACACTTTTTATATGAATGTTTATTGCATAATATAATCTATCCAAAACACAGAAATGCTAAATATTATATTCCGATTTAATGTATTTTAAATTGCAAAACACTCGCGTCCTGGTTTAACTACACTTTGTAAACTTTAAACTCAAATTGAATTGCGCAGGAGGCGTGACGGAATGCAATTTTTAAAAACCAATATTGTCGCTTAAAAAAAGGCAAAAATACTAAGTCATTTTCGTGTGTCATATTGACACATGCAAATCAGTTTTATAATCATTTTGACTTTCGATTTAGATAAAGATGTTTAAGAAATAGGGAACTATTTTTTCGGGTAATACGCATACATGCAAGCGAGTTATTAGGTTCGAGGCCCGCCAGGTCTTAGTTTAACCTGTAATTATTGTTTGGTGTTTTTCGAAATGTATTTGAATATATATTAGGATAAAAAAAATACACGGACGGTAGGTGCCGGGAAGGAGAAAGCTAATCCGATTCGACCCGAAAAGCTAAAACTCGCCCTATTTTCATATTCTAAGCCTCATCGGATAAACTTTCTCAGTCCCGGCACCAACCATGTATTCTCTAAATAAACGTCATCTAATACCATTAATCAATACTGTTTCTAGGCAGGACCAATCCGAAGAAAGGCATGGTGCCCAACACTTGTTGTCTTACCAAGTGTTATATTTCTTTAATCAGTTTCTCTCTTTATGTTCAAATACTAGTAAAGGAAGAAACATACTTCCTAATATGAACAACAGAAAATAATGTCACGAAAATCAACACAATGATTGGGGCATTGACTGCTCGTGTAAGCTTTATCTCACAGTTAGGAATAAAACTACGGTTTATTACACGGGGAATAATTTCGTCGTTGTCGGCGTTATGATGGAACTAAGCGGACCGAAGCCACATTTTAATACAATTAAAATTCCATTTTCCAGTTGATGAGCGATATCTTTCTGTACATGTTATAATATTACGTGTGGTAGTACTACGCAGACTTTTATTTTCCGAGTCAGTTCTTGTGTGTTTCAAAGCTGTGTATTTGTCAACGAAATCCTCTTGCAATCTGTGTGGTTCCTCCTACGCCGGAGAAGCCATTGCATTGGCTGCTTTGATATGAGTTGTTGATTGTGGAGCAGGCAAGGCGCGCGATTGACACCTTAAGAAGCTTTCAAATTATAATACATAGCAACAAAGTGAAACTCTAGCTGCGACATCAGGAGAGAACTCGTATTAGCAACCAAGGTGGTTTCTTATGGGTGACATAAAGATGTATGCTTTGTTTACAATTCCTAACACAATGAGAAATATATAAAACTCACACAGGAAATCTTGTTTACTTAAATACAAGCAGCACTATAATGGTTTATACTAAAAGTCAAAGATTCGTTTTTCATTACTTTTGCTAGAGGCTCTGATAGAGACATTATTCGGCCTTGTTTCTGATCAACCAAGTTGATGCTAAAACAAAGCAAAATAGTGAATGTGCTTCTTTAGTTCAATTTACCTTCACTGTGTACATAGGTACAAAGAACTAATTAAAATCAACTATTATTCAAATAATCACACTGACACAACACACTCTGCAACAGCACACGGTGTAAGGTGTGTTATCCTATACTCTAGGTATGAAAGACTTACACTTCTCTGTGTCTGGTTCTATACCAAACACAATTGGTATTCTAAATACGTTAGGCGGCAATGTACACTTGCCTAGCAATCATGTATCGAGCAAAGTGGGTCAGTCAGTGTTGGAACTTGTATATAGTTCAGACCTAGAACCTTGGTTCAGGGAATTGCTTCTGTTTATTTTATAGTTTACTTGCGACCCGGGCTTTGAAGGGTATGAATTATGCTATATAACATGGCACATGTCGCAAAAAGAGAATAATCAGTCCTAGAGCGCTCACAGTCTAAAGTATGTCACCAAAGTGTAATTAATTACCTCTCTGATCTACCGACATCTGATATAATCCACCAACGATCACCCTTTTATACTACCCGCTCATCCGGGTAACGTACACGAGTTTTAAATACAGAACAAATGCGACTATCAACCATTATCCTTCGTATATTAAATCTTTAAGAATTACTTGCCAGTAGTCAAAATCAAGCTGCGTATACTTGAAACATATAAACGGGAAAATTCGCTAAAATATTTTACAATAGCAACATTTAACAAACAAAATAATTAATTCAATGCATTTAAAGTGTCCAAAATGTAATTATCAGGCTTTCCATGTGTTTTACACTCTCAAGACAACCACCCTTCCTCCTGTAATCCAATCCAATCCTTAATTTAAGCAATCGAATTTAATGAGATCAATCTTGCTGACACAGTTTGTTTAGCTTTCAAAATATCATACATTGAAACCGATATTATACAGGAGGTGTGTCTTTGTACATGCAATAGCAAATCTTAAAATCATAATCAACTGTATTTATGAAGGTAAAGATAATAGAACTATCATAATTTGAAATAAAACAATCATATTTAAATTTCCAAAAACACAATAACTATTTTCACTTCTACCCCAGTAAGATTAATTGTATCATAACAGTTCAATATATATTTGTAAATGTTGTAAATAGGAGCGGGTAATTAATATTGGTTAATAATCTGCACAAAGTGCACGGTATCTTTAATGCGTAGCGTATTAAAGGATCTGCTTTTATCATATTGAATTGTTTTACATTTTATTTAGCGTGCAATAGTGCTTCACCTTTCAAAATAAATTAATTCGAAACAGAAGTAACTTATTAGACTGATGCAATTTTTTCGGTCAAATATCGAATTCATCATATGCTTCTTTGCTCCAACTTTGCTTCATGCATTACGTGCCGGCCATTTTGATCTTGCTCAAGACAGTAAAATATTTGTCGACATTTACATTTCCTACAGTTTCAGTAGTTTGTTTTCAGGGACTAAAATTAGTCTACTAACTTTATGAATATTAACCTTCAAACAGGACACCAAGTTATGGATTGAACGCCGAGTATTACTAAATTTACCTTAAAATCGAAACATCGTGTATAAAACATATAATGTGTACAACCATGTTGTTGCTGAGGATGTCAGAAAGGGCGTATTCACCAGTGCTGCATTGTTTTAATGCATACACACTAAACACTGAACAAAACGGATAATAGTTGTGTGATTTTTTTACTCAGTTTTCCTGAGTCTCATGTGAGAGATAAGTTTGTGGAAGATATTTTCATGAACTTCCCATATATTGTTGTTGTAGCTTTGCACGCATACCAACACTCTAATGTTGTTTTCAGATAGCAAAATATACAGGTTCCATGAACCCAATGGATTCTAATTTGCTTGCCTTTTAAACACAACTGACGTTTGTCTTCTGGGGCGAGTTGCTCAAAACAAATAAGCTAACAGCCGTTAAATTTTGGATTTATTTATTTATGCTAATGAAAAGTTATAATTTTAAACTGCGAGTGTATTCTATACAAAATGTTATGCTTATTAATGTACGAAATGTTTGATAAACAAGTAGCTTGTAGTGTTTGCTTTATTGAAAACTAAAGTTAACAGGCAGTTAGTTTAACTGGCCGTTAAAGTTTTGAGCAACTGGGCCCTGGACCTTTATGCATATAACACACGTTGAAACAATATGTTTAAAAGGAAAAGCTTTTCTACGCGAATAATTAATCAATTTATTCATTCTTAGTAATATAGTAAGATCCTTACTAATATAGAAAAAGCAAACCAAGCTCCTTTGCCAAAAGCTGGATATTTCTAATAACCAGTAGGGATAATCCTATTCTATAAAATATAAAAATTGATTATATTATGAAATCGTACGAAATTTTCTTGTTTAATTATGCACAGAATAATAGTATGCTTACTTTACTTACATTGCGTTTCCAAAGTGTTGTAAGCCAACTTTAAATTCATATTGCTATTAGACTAATATTCAATGTTTTTATTATTGTAAAAAGTATATAATTATTTTCTAAAGACTATATTATATTCATATGTTTGTAATCAACATACAGTTTTAAATTCAAGCATGTGTTGTTTTTCTCGTTTTAGTGGTATTAATCATTGCTGAAATACACAACAAGCTGGGCTATCTTTCCGTTCTTTATCCAGCGTACGTCGGCGAGAATGTGACGCTTATCTTGATCCCGATGTATAGAACCTTCAAAGATGGCATTCCAGATCTAAAATGTCAAGTCTACTTCAAAGACGAAAACGCCGTTGGTGAAATAGAATCGGACAATTGAATGTACGAATCCGGACAGGCAATCTATATGCAAATTCACAATGTCAACAAGACATTATTAATTGTATTATCAAATTATTATAATTATTATTATTATTATTATTATTTTTACTCTTATAAATAATTAGTATTATTAGATGTAGAATTGTTTTTATTGTTATTGTTATAGTTATTATTATTAGAAGCAGAATTAGAAGCAGTAGTAGTAGTAGAAGTAGTAGTAGTAGTAGTAGTAGTAGTAGTAGTAGTAGTAGTAGTAGTAGTAGTAGTAGTAGTAGTAGTAGTAGTAGTAGTAGTAGTAGTAGTAGTAGTAGTAGTAGTAGTAATAGTAGTAGTAGTAGTAGTATAGAATAAGTAGCAGTCATTGTTTGTTGATAAAGTAGTTTTTTTATGTTATTGTCATTGTTGCTGTTATTTTTTCTTTTGCTACTTTTCAGACCGCACCGACTGCAACCTGTACGTACTGTCTTACCCCTCTCACCATGGGGACAGTGTACAGCTTGCATTCCACCCTCTTGATGGTTTTGATGAGTACAAGGCCGCCGTCCATTGGTTCACAAATCGATATGGTGGCAACGTGAAGAACGATACGCATCACGGTGTTATTGCAGCAACTAAATCAATACCTGTGCTTGTAGGTTAGTTGGGCATACTTTGTATGGTTATCTTATTGTAAAAATAGCATCAATATAATACCACGATGATTGAACCCTGTGAAAATTATTTTCAACAGGTCTTCCTTAACTAGGTCCGATATGCACCAAGGTCGACTGTTCGGATTGCGTTTGTGTATAACCTGGTGATGACGTCACATGCTCCACGAATGGAACAGTGTTAGTCATTTGGATTGACAACATAAATGTTGACATTCATAAATCAGACATAGATGGAGAATTGATGTACACAACACACAGTTTCCCTGTCTTTAAACAACAGAACGGGTCCACGGTGCAATGCTTTGTTGCGTACGAGAACTTAAAGAATGCCGTCTTCAACGCCAGTGCCGACATTTACGTCATGAGCAGGCGTAGTAATATATTTTCTTGGCATTTAATACCTTTTCGCGTGTCTGGTTTTATATAACCGATATATAAACGAATGACAAACTGTGGCTCTTGTTTCAATTTAAGATAAATAAAATTCCAGATACATCACTAGGAGAGAACCCCTTATAGGTAGGTACTTTAAGGCAATGGGACCAAATGCCTAAACAACACAATAACTTGCTCAGGACCGGAATTTATTAACTGTTTGTTAATCTAAACCTGCATTTTCAGATCCTCCGAAAGACGCCATTGCTTTATACACACAATTTAAATTAACGTACATCTGGATTGGAATAGCGACCTTTACTTTGACGGGAATCCTCGTTCTCTCGTGTCTCATCGCTATCCGTAGATTTACCACGTTTAAGTTCAAACATATTCTCTTCCTTCACTGCTCGTCTGCGTTTTTAAAATAGTTATTTATATCCAGAATTTATAACGCGCATGTGCATACTTAATATTTTATTTAAAATCGTCAATGTATATAAAGCATTTATTTTACAGAAGCATTTTTATGATACATCCTTGAATACGGCATTGACGGAAACGTCACTGACTAGTTACCAGAAATGCGGATATTTCTGTTTCTGTCTCCGTTGTTCGTACCGGTAAAAACCAGACACAACAGAAAGAAAAACAACAACAACAATGTCTACATTTTATACTGATATGTGAATGTAACCAAAATTATTATTATAAAGCTGATAAATAGTCAATGCAGATGTTTTAAATTGTGATCTGTTCATTTCAGACATGAAAGGAAAATGCAAAATCAGTCACTGTTCTACATTACTCCATTCGGTATTACGTTACAGTTGTATTTTCTTAGTTTATCATTGATTTGTCTTTGTCTCTAAGAGAACTCCTTATAATTGTCTTTATTTTCTTTTAAGTGTGCCTTATAAGTGATTTCTGAACACATTCAAATTTGAGAATAAAATAATGGAGGTTATAATACGGTTACATTTATATATATAAATGCCATAGTTTTCTACACCTAATTTAAATGTGTTACAAAATTGTAGAATATGTACCTTTTTATCAGCTATCTAGAGGACAATTTGGTCTGTGATTTACAGGTTTTTACAGGATAATAAAATCAGTATGTGTGTTTAAAGGAAAAACATGCATATACAACATACACAAACATTAACAAACAATGGAAGAGTTGATATACATACGGTTACATTTATATAAAAAAATGCCAAAATTTTCTTCACCCAATTTTAATTTGTTAAAAAATGGCAAAATATGAACTCTTGTATCAGTTTATCTAAAGGACAATTAGGTCTTTGATTTACAGGGTTTGACAGGTTATGAAATCGTATATGGGTGTTTAAAGGAAGTACATACATACATAAAAAACACAAACATTAATAAACAATGGACGAGACGAGTTGAAATGAATGCTAGCGATATAAGCTTAAATAAAAATAATGGATCTACACATAAATGCTAATGGAGTATTTCATATAATACTTTGTCATTGCACACGATAGCGCGATTGCTTTCGAAGAAGCGTTTGGTGAATATGAAGAGTCCGCCGAGCCATCACAGGGCCTGAAAGAGTGTCATTACTGCAGTCCTACGATCACTTTGGGAATATGTACAATATACTTGTAATTTAACTTAGCGTCATCGTAACAACACATCATTTAAACTCAGGACCAGAGGGGCAGATTTGAGATGCAATCAGGTATATGACATTGACATTGCATTGTATTTAAGTACCTATATAACAATATACAGATAAATGCAATTATGACAAGGATGGGTATTATAGTGCAAATCCTAAGATGTTACTGGATATTTGTACAATTGAAAATACGGAATTGCAACGTAACCGAGTGTCTATTGAACAAAAGATATACATATAGATGAAACTAGGGCCGAGGATGGCTTTTATAGCTGTAGTCCTTATGTGTCATTGAAAATTTGTATAATGGAATTGCAATGTAACAATGCGCTTCTATAACCAATCGACATCTAAATACAGTTAAAGTATAGCTACATTGATTTTTGTCAGTTGTAATATTAGATACAGTCCTATGTGCTCTATAACTAACACTACACTTTTGAATGCATCCGTGTTTGATATTCCACAGTACTAACGTATTGTTTAAACGAGATCCAAAGGTTTACACAGATATATTTAAGTTCACTTTCTCCATAATGTTTTACGTAATTTAGACAACAATGCCGAAAACTAAAGCATAGTTTCATAGTTATTTCTATAAGATATAGAACGACATTTTTACAAAAATGATATGGCAGGACAGAGCATAAACCTGAAATAAATTAACAGGTATGGCTGCTTATGGAGAGAACGTACAATTAATAAAAACTGTAAAACACGTAGCAATTACGCATAACAGATAATATAAATTATAGAGATGGCGCAATCATATTTCACTGAACAGGATAAGAATAGACTAGTGTATCACATATGGTGGTGATATAAATGTGAAGAGACATATACCGTAGACATACGCATGAGCTTTGAAGCCTACTAAATTACTAAGACATGTACATGAATACATAAATAGGACATACCTTAAAAAATCAGCGCATACATCTATAAATAATTATGTTACAATTTATAACAACCATTCGATTTAGTAAAATAATAATTCATATAAGCACTATTTTATAAACTCAAAGGAATACAATACATAAACGCCTAAATTTCTAAGTAGCGTTTTTGTTGTTTGAAGTGATTATATGAATGTTTGCATATTTGGGCTGGTGCGAAAATATAAACCACGCTAATTATTGTATAAAACGCATTCCAAAATAAAGTGTATTACATGAAATGCATGTTATGTTTTCGATCTGTGTGGCTTCTTGTCTATTCCATCGGCTTGTTTCTGTATGTAATCTATTGGATGAAAAACGTTTTGTAATACACAATTTAAATTTTTTGCAGTTTGCAATACTCAGGTACACTTTTGTTATTATAAAATAGGGCTCTGCTGGACTCACTTAAGGGGCTGGACCAGTTTTGTATAAATGTGTCTTTTAGACGTTGATTAACAATTGATAAAACTGTTTAACATTTCAAATGCCTTTCATTATCCACGCATAATGAAAGCCTAAGGAACACGGGGGCAATTTAACTTGAGAGCACCAATTTCGCTATCTGGATTATTTGCAAAATCGTGTTTTAACATGCATGCCAGACCAGGGCAAACAATGCAGACGTTCCATTAACAATGCAGACTCAAGTTTGGGAAACAATGATTTGCAAGACAATGGAATAATGTCCGTCGTAAAGTTCACACGATAACATTTCACATAAATGTTAAGTTTCGTATTTTTATATGTATGCATCATATATGTTTGCAACAATGGAATAAATATCAATATTTCTTAACATAAACCTTATTTTTATCACTGGCATGTTTCAGGTTACAAATCATAATGCTATGACAATGAATAAGGAAGTGTGTATATTCCAGATAATTGCTGCAACCTTCAGGACATGTATAATAGAAAAATATTCATTAAAATCTTAAAAATAATTTAAGTTTTTGTGGTATATTTTTTAGGGATGCAACGGATACTCGAAAATACCCGCATTCTCGGTTCCATAATAATTAACTCGAAATCGGTTCCTCATTGGACAATTCAGGTCGGGTCAGGTATTAAAATAATAGTGCGATTCAACCTTTTTAATCATAGTCATCTGTCTTAAAATTCTTCTTAATCTAAAACCATATTCACAAATTAATAAAACTAAGAGCCAATAGGCATAGGTGTTTCTATTTAACAGTTGTTATTTTTTTATAAATAAAAGCATATATTCTGCTGGCGCTCTTGAATATTGGAGTGCATCGCTGAACAAACCCCACTGAACAGCTCAATGGACGTCTTAAGCCAAGGAGTTTCAGACCGTCCAGTTGAAGAAATAGGTGTGGCAGAATGCAATGGCTTTTAACGGAACTGAGTTTAAACTCAGAGCATCATTATTTATATGACAAAACCTAAGTAAATGTCACATTTATCGTTAATGAAAAGAAGAGATCAAATTTTTTCAGCGAACGAAACTGTTGACGGTTGGAAGTGTGGTTATTCAGTATTCGTCCTTTCCTCTCCTGCGCCATATATTTTCCACGTCAAATTCACGCCTCGAATGACGAACCAATACCTTTATAACGCATATATATGCATACACAAGAAGCATGTGAATTATTACCGTAAACCTTCTGCAAAAACCTATGCAAATAACTTATCGAACAAATAATTTATCGAAACGATAATACTTTTTTTGAAAACAAAGATTTTATCAGGGTATATTTCTTAGAACTTAAATATGCGGACATACAAATAATCTGTATACATGTATCTTTTCCCTTCAGTGTCAGTTTTCGGCTCAGAATTCTCCTTAACAAACAATGTTGGTGACAAAAAGGCCAGTGAAAAATAATTAATAACTATTAAGGAAACAAGTACAGTTCAAACTAATTAGTTCCTTTCTAACAGAATTACAACACTAATGTCCGATCACAATATATGTGTAGCTCTCATCCTGCTGCAAATTAGCTAAATATTGATCTAGTTAAGATGAAATACTGAAACACACATAATCATTAGGAAAATCACATCCCAGCGGGTTATTTGTTGTTAATGAAATCTGTGATATATTTACTCAAATAAAACATGGGTGCAAGAAAGTGTACATTTGAAAAACAACAACAACAACACATCGGGATAAGAGCCCATACATGTGGACACTGCTCCTTTTATAACAAATATATGCACTTGTCTAACATTCGAATGAACGACTGTATCTAAGTTTATGCAAACGCTTTATACCAATCTAACAATGCACTCTGGGTACACAGGCGATTCTAAAATGAATTTTGGACTACTTTCAATCACATGGTAATCAAAAATGGCAGCGCCCATAAGCTACAGTATTGAAATTCCGATCAACAAATGCACACAAAAATGGTAAAGATTATTGGGACTTATTATAAATACAGTGATCGGAGTTAATAATTACCCAAATAACAGTACAGTAAATAATATGTGATTTATGTGATACATTGAGCTCAGTTTGAAGCCAACTGGTTTTGGTAATATGCTGAGTTATCTTCAGCATCATGATAATTTGTGTTGAACACTGAAACATACATACTAGTGTTTCATAGTAATGGTACTTTTGACATAATTCACTCAAGACCTTGATCGTAATGTAACTAGTCCACAGGTAAAGATGTTTCAAGTTTATGCAGAATGTGTAACTGTTATTTTGCTTTCTTTTTCTTAAACGTAGGCTACACTACCACTGCTTTTGTCAAATATATGGCTTAATGAATCTGTAATATTGAAGGTGTATCTTTACTTAATTATCAACTGTCATCCACATTTAAAATGTAAAATAAACCTGCCATCTGGCATGAAATTGTGTATTGAAAATTAGATCATATATAATATTACTTAAATTTTTGGATTTGCTTACTGATATAAACAACACGTTCCTAAAAATATTAATAAACGTATTATAAGAAAGCCACTCAATTTAATACTATTATCGACACCCAGTCTTGATTAGGGATTTCAGTTGATGCCGAATCCTGCTTTTTGATGCAAACAAATTGCAGTGTTCTCATTTTTGTTTCAAGCAAATAATGTGCCTTGCATCATTTTTATTCACTTGTTTTCAATATGCCAACTTCAAAAGCACAAGGAAATAATATTTTTATAATACTCATATTTTGTTTTGAACAAAAATCACAAAACAACTTTGAAACGCAAGAAAATACTGAAAAAATATATACCATAAGGTCAATAAAATAATTTATCCGCACTGACCATGTATTAAACTGACAGTAATTATGTCAATCCAGTTTTGGAATTAATTTAATCATCGTACCAGAAAAGAAAATAATCACAGTACTTCATTTTGTTTATAAGAATGCACATATAAATGCATACACAAATATAGTTAAATAAACCAGATGAGTACAGATTATTCAATTTCACATTTGTGTAAATGTTACTTTCAAGTTTGATTTCAGGAGACTATTGATATTAAATTGTAATAATTTGTTAAAAACAATTACAACGAATAAGGTGATTTACGTTATAAACAATTCATTACACTATATAGATGCATACTGCTTCCTTCAAAGCTCATCATTGCAGATACATCACTAAATACAGTATAATTGGTAATCTTGTTAATAAATGCATATTTCATGTGTTTCTACTGGCTAAATAAAACTGAGTACTTTCATAATAAGAAAATGTTCTGTCTTGATTGTTTACTTGCTTGTAGAAATTATGCTATGTTTCTGATTTCATTCATTTTAAAATGTAGCTGCTGGATGTGTCCATACATTTTAATATTGTCATATTGTCACAGTTCAGACACATAAAAATATCTGTATTTGTTTCACATCACTTCTCTAGTTTATAGGTGATTATGTGTTTTGAAAATATTATAATTTCCCTCTATCGCATTTGTTATATTTACGGTTACATTCATATTATATATTAATATATAAATATATTATTTTTAATATTATAATATACATTCTACATGGAAAATATATCATAGCATTATTCAAACTCGATATAAATGTATAACTAGTTATAAAATATATGTGTTTTAAATACATCATTAAGGTATTGCACGTTCAGGACACAAAAGCTGAAAACAGCTAATAATTGTCACAGTACATGATGGTAAATTCAACCTATATTTCTTTTATTTCAGTTAACACTTTATCATAGTCAAATTTACATGTATATACAACTGGCAGTCATTCATATATCCTTGGATAATATTTGGTTGGTCTGCCAGATTATTTACAGTCTAGTCTTGTTTCTTAACAGAAGTTTCTCATTGAGCTCTTGTAGGGATACCAGTCACAGCCAGGTTTGGTATTCTTGGGGAGATGACTATATAAATCATAGACTTGCAAAATTCAGTTCACCTGTAAACAAGAGACATGTTACTAAATTTATAAGAACAATTTGTAGACTCGTTAGGTCCTAAATAACTTTCGTCATATTAGTGGACTTTAAAATTGCTACTCTGTTATTATTTCTATTAAGCTTCATGTCCTATACATTCATGGTTTTAAATGCAAAGTACCAAGGAATTTGAATATTGGCTATTTGCAAGTACTGGGGACCAAATTTACATGACTGCAGAAAATACCTCAAAATGTTGGTACCATTAATCACAAGTGTTTTTCTTGAATATTGAGTGTCATTAGTAATGACAAATAAACAGGTCTGAGTCTCAGGATAAGGTAAACCATATATGCTTACACAACTATCAGTATCTAAGAGAGCTTTGGTTTCTGTTTTGTCAATTTGATACTTACCTCATTCGTATCTCCCACAAGTTTAGTGTCATTTTTATTGTACCTCCTGTCGACCCTTTTTCAGAGGCTGTCGGTAGTTTAGGCAATTCTTTGCGATGTGGCCTTTCCTATTGCACTTGAAGCATGTAGGTTGGAATGTAGCACTCCCAAGTGGTCTTTGTGGTCGGTAAGTTCCTCTACCTCGGTAGTTTCCTTGTTCTCTGCCACGCAAGAATCCTCTGTATTTGCCTCTGTTGACATTTGTAATATATGTTCTTCCACCATATTCATGTTGTATTTCTTGTTTGTCTTTCTCTAACAGAGATATCCTGTCATTTAACTTTGTCAAGAAATATTCAATTTCAGTCATTTCTGTTGTGAGCTTCTCAACGTTAATCGCATTGCATTTCTTTGTCTCCGTTGTGTTAAGTTCTGCTTCCATCATTCTCAATGCAAATTTAAACTGAGCATAGTTTGTTAGAGTGTTAAACTTATGACCCGCCATCTGCTTCACTTCTCGCTTCAGCCATTTATATACAACCTTCTTCACTATTTCCTTGTTGCTGCGCTCCAATCCACCCTGCTTCACTAAAGGTTCAAACAGATCCTCAGTTCTGGCACAGTATGATGAAATGTCTTCATTGGCCTTTTGTTCTACTGAATACAATTTCTGCAGTTTCAATGCATCCACATTCCTGTTTTAGTTTTCTCACAGCAGCATCTAGTGTCAGCCCTACTCCCGTTCTGCGGATGTGGTCGCTTGTTTTCCTCGTTACGCTCGTCAAATGCCGTACACTACTTGAGGAGTGCGTTGGAAAAACCGCATATGCGTAAAGTGTCGTCCCGGATTAGCCACTTTCCTCTTGTGTGGTATTTTCTGTTTCAATGAAGTATCTTCTAAATGAAGTATCAATGAAGTATCTTCTAAACTTGTATTCACTGTAGACGGAAAGTGTCGTCCCGGGTCCGCTAAGGCTAATCCGGGACGACACTTTAGCACATGCATTAAGCCCTGTTTTCCCGTCACATGCCTCATTTGATCTTCACTGAAGATTCCATCCTTGATCAGTGAATCAATTTCAAATTTAAAACCTTGCCAGTTTACGTCTTCTTTGTTTGGCTGTCCATAGAAGATAGTTTATATCTGATATATCTTCGAAGTTGTTTGTCGTTTTGGTGTAACATCTTCAATTCTATGCGCACTTGGTTCTTCCTTCCCACTCAAAGAACCCAAATGATGCATGAAGTCCCATAAATCTTCACTTGATTCTATGTTTGGTCTCCTTGGCAACGACATGAATGCTTCAAGTATCTTTTCATCTTCTTTAGCGATGTATATCGGCCTTCCATTTTGCTTCATCTCTGTATGTCGGTCTTCGCCTCGCTTTATCTGCACTGTATGTCGGTCTTCGCATTGCTTCATCTTCACGTGTTGCTTTCCAACTGGTCATGTTCTTCTGTTTACGTTCACGATACTCTTTTGACCTTGCCATGATTAAAGCATTAACACAAAAATAGTTTTAAAATGAATTAATTATGCTGAAACAAAACTATAAACTAACTAAAAGCCAATCTTCGGCAATATCAATTAATGTGTAAACACAATATTAACCTGTGCGATTCAAACAATAAATAATTTACAGTCACACGTGTATGTCAAATGCACAATATACTGTAGTATGAATACAGACAATAGTCTCTATCTTACTGAGTATGAATAAATAGTATAAAGTAATATGCTTACTTAAGTATTTAATAATTAAATGTATTAATTAAATGTTAAAGTCAAATGATTATTCTATTTTATACCAATGAACTATGAATCTGTAATTAATTGTCAGTCTAAATCTACAATAGATAAACCATTCCTAAACGGTCCATGTATTATTACAATTATAAAACATTTGCTTTTTAATTAAATACTAATATACTTACTTAATGTGGACTAATTTACCAATAATTAGTTGAATGATTTAGTCAATCACAATTTATAACTTTAAAGACAGTCAATTGTAAAAAAAATATTAGCAAACAAATTCACTGTCAATTGTCAACAGTACTATCCCTTAAGGAATGTAAACAGGAAGTTGAGGTCACAAGGTCAATACGCTTTCCAACTATCAATTAAATAGTCAACAACTGACTAAAAGGTAAACAATACACACAGTCCAGCCAATCAATACTGCCTATGGGCCTTAACAGGTCAATATACTAATGTATTACCTATAACCTACAAGAATTGAGGTTAATTTAGACAAAGATCTTTTCGCACAGCCAATTTTTCACACAAACAGATGAATAGAAATAAGAACAGGTTTAGAAGGACTATAGAATCAATAGAGATTGGTACGCATTTTCAGTTTTAAATTAAAACACGAATGAAACACAAATGGCAGTTGATGAATTAAATAATTTGAGATCCTTCCCCAAAGAATAATGCAATTGTTAGTTATGATATTTTAATTTCAAGACAGTTAAATTATTAATCCCTTAACCAAAGAATGCAATAATTATGGTGTTTTCTTTCGGACAAAATAATTATACAATATGTGCAGTATTTTTATCAATACACAAAGGTACAGTGATACATCACTCAATAAATAACGCACACAATTACTATATGACTATATGAAATGTATTTGAAATACTTACGTTTACTGCAATTTATGTATCAATAGAAAACTATTTTACTCACTCATTCATCTGACTGCATGTTTGTCAACAATACATTTGCACTGACTGTTATTCTGAACACTAGCACTGATTATTGGTGTGTATGCACTGAATTAAATTGTATTGTTTGTGTTAACACTGAGTATCTATGATCGCACTCTACACAAGTTTGTGCCCTTGTTCACCTCCTGGCCCGACGGATTGGATGATATCCCCTGGATGACCGAAACGTCTCACGACCCAATGTACACACCTCACATCACTGTCTATAACCTTGGGAATAACATGTTGACAATTTACTTTTAAAACAAAATACGTTGACCAATGCACACAATAACATTATTAAATATACAAATAATCCTATACAATATACAATTAGCAGTCTCATGTTCAACTTAACAAACTATGGATTTGATTGACTCTCTGTCTCTCTCCAAACGCTATCAAACGTGATGTTACGGGGAAGATAACTCTGCAGCTGTATGTTAAAATGTAATTTCATACCATATATTATTAAACGAGTTCATGAATTTTGCTAGTTGGCGAGCTTACTAACGAATTTCCTGGACGAGTTTAATAAAATATGGTATAAAATGACAACGAGTGTCAGAACTTTTTTTTCACATGCTTTTAAACAAAAATAATCTTCTAATTTTACCAAAAAATGTTGATAAATCCTAAAACTTGTGTATTGACATGACGTCATTGCATGCTGACTCACCAAATTAACGTCATGCGATTGGTCAGTCAAAGAATATCTAGCCAATGAACACGTTCATAATGTTATCTTACACATGTGTAAGATAGAAATATTCGTAATGGTTGTATTACACGGGAGACAAGGCATAGCATGTGATAAAAAAAAACGTTCAACCGCCATTTTGTTGCCAAGGCAAACAATGTCCAACGTTATTTATAAAACACATAAAAATGACAATAACGCAACCAAAATCTATTTTTGGAGAATAAAGGAATCCGAGTGAAAGACGAAATATACAGATACTTATTCACCTTCACATTAGCTGCTGCTATACTTAATATATATGCCCCTTTGTAATCTGAATTACCCTGCGCAAATGACCCGCGTACAACTCACGCATACGCAGTCGTATTACAAAGCTTCTGACACGTCGTAAAAAGGTTAAAAACCACAAAATGCGTAATTGCAGCCTCGTCACATAAACGCAAGTGTAAAATGTTCCCTGTAGAAAGGTACCGGAAAACAACTGCCATATGAATACAACTGACATTGTCTATGCCTCCCGCATCATCATCTATTGATGCGGGAGGCATAGAGTGATTGTCCTGCCCATCCGTTGTTCCGTAATTCCATACAAGATTAACTTGATTTTATAGTCTCGTCGAGCGCCAACAACGCTTACTACAACACTTGGATACTTACCCAGTTGTTGCTTATCACTTTTCCTAATTCCCCCGATATCAACCGCCTTTTGACCTTGACCTTGACCTTGACCTAATTTGGACTAATTCAAATGGGATATTGCTTGGTTAAATAGATTTTACCGTTTCGTCTAGCACCAATACCGCTTTCAAAAATACTTGGATTTACTTACACAGGTGTTGCTTATAATTATTCCTAATCCACCCATCATCCAATCTCAGTTTGACATTTACCTGATTTGGACTTAGAATATTTTAATGGGCTGTCTAGCACCAACGGGTGCATATTTATTTAATAAACACAGCGTATTCTTTGATATTTGAAATTGTGTGTTGGATGCAGTTCTATCATGGGTTTAAATTAAATTTCAACCTGCGTAAAATGCTATTCTATCAGGTGTCAACACTTGATTTTATCCTGTGTATAATGCAGTTTTATCGATTCGAAATGAACGTTTATGCTGTTTAAAAAGTACTTTTATCTGAAATAATGAAATAATATCACGTGAAAAATGAAATTCTATCAGGATTACAAGTCCGGGTTATTGGTATGTCTAGTTAAAAAGGTGGTGTTACCAAGAAAAGATTGATCTTGTTGGTAATATTGATAATGCTGGTTGTGGTGTTGATGTTGAGAATGATAATCTGGATGGCGAAGGTTGTTGTGTTGTTTATGATGATGATGGTATTGATGATGATGATGTACCCTGAAACGTTGCTTGGATATCAGTATTCATGACATAATGGACTTAATAACAGGGTGTTGTGCATGTACCTGAAACTGTCCCTGGATATTAGCATTTCTAGAACGACAAATCTTGAAACAAACAGCAAGCAGGTTCTGTCACCAAGTATTGATTTTGTTTATAATGGAGCAGGTTCTTGGGTTGGATAAGAGTTACATGCGTTTTGAGTAATGAACGAATAAATAATTATCTTAATAAGAATATCAGTAATTGACTTTTTGAAAACATCATTATTGATACCAAAGTACAAATGACAGTCAGCACCTTTGCGGACGCATGGATTGCATTAAGTAAAGGCTGGGAGTAATTTTCTCCCATTTTTGTCAGAAGACTTCCACAATTACAGCCACGGAAGTCCCATGTAAGGCTGAAAACTTATGGATAAACACAATGTTTTATTTCATTGTATACCTCTTGTAATGAATAAATTGGCATTATAATCATCTGATAAAACAATGAAACAAGATTTGACTTTAAACAAAGCTTGAATTTTATACCGCATATCATGTCTAAAATGCTGACGACTTTGAATACTCAACAGTTGGAAGTCAGGACTTCCACAATTATAGTACGATTGTATACAAACATGACCTCTTTAATACTTAAGGCCTCCAGGATTTCAAAGTGTTGTAGATTTCGAGTTTAACACAGATTGTGCCAGTACTGATATAACCAATTTAATAGTCAAATTCATACACATATCATACTCTAAAATAGACAGAATAAGGCGTGAGACAAATGCTAGGAAATGTACGGAATCCTGTTTTCAACCCGGTTAATTTATATATTCAAAGATGCGACAACACATACTTTTTTCCGCATTATTGCCTACACACAGTTTATAAAATCTGGATCAGGACATCGGGACAGTTAAGCGATACATATCGACGCCGCAGTTTCATTTGTCGTGCCTCTACGTTTTACCATTTGACATAAATTCAGAAAAACATGACAATATGTCGGCTTGTCTCCCTTGGGCATTATATATGTATGGAATGGTGTGTATTTTTGCGCCGAGAGTTTTCAAACGTACGGGATGTTTATAGCTATGTCCGTTGTTTCATCTTCATGTATATGAAATCGGAAACAATCCAAACTTTGATATGTTGTATCTCCTAAATCTGATTCGATATTCCAAGAGCTTGCTGACTGTCGCGCCAGGAAAATGAAAAACATTAAAACATTCCCACAGATAATTAAATGGTATTCATCCTTCAAAGAATCGATGCGCAGAGCTCGCACTGTGTTAAACGTGGATACTAGAACTGGGAAATATGCTATGCTAACATGCAAAATTAATTTCTCTTTGTCGCATATATGCCCCCTTTGAGGGGTGCAAAATTAACATATGCCTGACCGAAATGTTATTCCGAAGAAATATGCGCTTTTATAACCGCGAAACACCAACGTACAATACACATTATCAAACAAATACATATTTACCTTGATACATAAATATCTCTGTTCTAAGCAATTACATCCCATGTGTAAAGTTGTTAATGACTGTTTTAAAAACAAATCTTTATTTTCTGTAAGTCGGCTTTAATTTGTCTTTTCACGTCTTACACCTAAGCAATGTAATTTATGTCAATAGTTTTAAATTGGGATTTTTTAACGTTAAATGTAAAAAATGATCTGCATTACGTTCAAAACTAACATCAAAATTATGGCTAAAATGGAGACTTTTATTATGGAGTAACTTCTTCTGTCGGTGTCGGATTAATACGAAAATGTACGGCACTTTAGAGTTCCCGGCGGAGGAAGCGGGACCAAGTGTGACGACGCGTTCAGTAGGATGGCCATTCCTGGGATGGTATTTACGCATCTTCTAAGGATAATCTTAACTAAAGCAGTTCTTAATTGAAAATTTAAGATAAAAGTTTATATGTAAAATCCTTGCTTTATAATTGCAAAAAACATAAAATAATTAACATCTAAGCTACATTTACTAGTTGAAAACATTTGAATGTAAACATAATTATACATGAAACAATAACATACTTTGGAAGAAATGTGATGAATTTAGGAAATTTACTTAAGTTTTCGCTAAGGATCATTGTGAATAAGGGCCCTGAAAAAATAATATATATCGGTATTTTTTGTTGACGAATAAAAAAACAAAACACTATATAATATTCCGTACAATTGCACGTACATGTTACGCCAGATATTTATTCAATCCGATAAAAAATTACATAGATGTCAATCAGTAACATAGGTTAGCGTCTTTAGTTTGATAGAATATTGTGCAACGACAATTGAAATGGCAGCTAATAAGGAGTGTTATGTATGTAATTTTCATGAAATATTTATTTGATTTAAAATCTACTGAAATATTTAGTTAAAGTTCTATGAATACGTATACAATCGTGCGGTAACAAATTTAATTTTGTTTTATCATACACATCAACGAGGTGTGCAACTCCATGTGACAGTGTGCCAGCCACAGTCCAGGGTGATCGGCCTTGAACTGTGTTTCCGCATACTAGTAACCTCCCTCGGAAATTATAACTGTATCATTCCGCGTGGCGCGGTCTATATTTACCCCATGGATGCTCCCATTCAGCCATGACTTTCACGTACATGTAGTTGGAAAAGTTTTAGATCGATATTTAAATGCTATTTATGCATCTATTTTGCAATTACATTGTTAATAAACATGAAACTCTGTATATGTAGTCCAAGTGTTTTTACTGAGGCGTTCTAATAAGAAAAATAAACAAAATGTACTTGTAAATATGCTATTAGGCAGTTTGGTTAATTGTTTTTGATATACTGAACAGGGGCGTAGCTAGGGTTCAAAAAATGTATAGGTACAATAGGTGGCATCTACAAAATGACGCTGTAAGCGATAATTTTTGCCAGGAGTGTTTATACTCGTATGTGGCTGCAAACAACTAACTTCAGCTAAACCCCGATTCTACACAATCATTGTTAAATAATCGTGTGTTTCATGAAATTTATTTCATATTGACGTAAACGACTCGTTAAACAATGTTTTAATACAGCCAAGAAAGATCCCCTGACCCCCATCCACCCTCTCGTTTTTATTGCATTTTTGGCATCTATATATCTTATGGCAAGAACATTATCTCTGGTGTTCCCCAGGGCTCTATTTTGGACCTCTTCTTTTTCTAATGTGTGTTAATGATCTGTAATTGAATTTGACATGTTTTGTGCTGATGATACAACTATGCACAAAGCTGGAATTAGCCTGCAAATTATTCAATCTAACCTACAGACCAATCTTTCGAATGTGCAGCAGTGTGGTGTCAAACTAATAGCATGGTTATTAACCCACTAAAACAACGTGCAATGTATAAGGTTCAAAACAAAACGTTTGACACAATCCCAATATAAATCTAAACGTTTCAGACACTGTTATCAATAATGTTTAGAGTCAGAAACTTCTTGGTCTGTATATTGATAATAATCTAACTTGGAAAATACACATTGACAAAATATGATCCAAAATGTCATCAAGAATGTTCCTTCGTCAAAAAATACAAACCTTATTTGACACTTGAAATGCGAAAGTTCTTCGATAATGGATATATCTCATCTATATCCGACAATGCATGCATTAATTGGAACTCAGCTGTAAAAACGGAAATTAATACATTAGTCAAAATACAAAAACGTTGCTAGGCACATATCTTAAATAACTAGAACTCCGCGAGTCGGATGTGTCGCCGGATAGCTTACGTGAATCCAAATGAAGAAGCACTTAAGGTCAATGCTCAATTGTGTTTAAACATATTTATTGAAATCTTCAAAAGCACTCCACTCTGGCTAATTGCAAAGAAAAGAATAATTAAAACCAAAAATGCGACACAAACATAAGTATGAAAATTTACAAAGGGCAATAACTCCGAAAGTATGAGGTGCAGAGTAACGGTTCTTGTGCACTGCACTTTGCCTCAATAAGATCTATCCACCTATGAAGTTTCAAGTTGATAGCTTTCATAGTCTTACAGTTATGTTCCATACAAAAATTCAGTATGAAAATAAACAAAGGGCAATAACTCCAAAATTATGTGATGCAGAGTAACAGTTCTTATGCACTGCACTTCTCCTCAATGAGAGCTATCTATCTGTTGCCGGCCTTAGCTACGCCCGTAGGCGCAATTCGGTTTGAGCGACAAATAAACACAAGTGGATTATAGATACATTGTTATTTAATGTGTCGATCGATAAGTTAGTTTCCTGAAAGAAAAACAATTAATACATATAAATAAATATATAATTAAATATATTAATAAGTTTCAATGACATTTACAAAATACTAATGATTGATAATGCATGGCGGCGTGAATAATAGCGACAATAAGTTATTCGAATAATAACTAATAATCGCAACCGTGATACTCATAAATAATACAAATTAATACAAGCAATAGACATAGATATCAATCATAAAATACAGTGTAATATTTACCTGCAGGAATAACAATTACCCTTCACAAATAATAAAATAAAGGCAATCGTCAAAATGTAATGGTTGTCTCTAAACAATTTAGCCGTGAATCTGAATATTGGAGGGAAAGTGATTGATTGGTTATTATGTGCGCGTGTTCAACATAGGTTAATTTCAACTATATGTTAGTAACTCTAAAAATTAAGGTTACAGTAGGGTAAATATAAAAACCAACACAATAATTTGATAATAATGTACATTTATTAACTTCACTTAAAATTCACCCTGTGACATATCTATGAAGTTTCAATTTGATAGTTTTATAGTCTTAGAGTAATGGTCCGGACAAAAAAATTAAGAATGAAAATAAACAAAGGGCAATGACTCCAAAAGTATGAGGTGCAGAGTAACGGTTCTTGTGCAACGCACTTTCCCTCAATGAGATCTGTCTTCAAACAGATATAATCAAAATCAATATCAACATCATTCTATATGTTTGTTTTAATTACCGGTAATAGTGTTATAGTCTTAATTGTTTCCTTGATATTTATTTTGATTATATATGTTTGAAGTCATTGTATTAAATAAGAAATGTATCATTTAATTAACACGTCCTGTAAATTGTATTTGATATATTTCTTAACAAGTTTATCTTCGTTAAATAACGATTTTATAATAATAATAATTATTATTATGAATTTCAGTTATGTACAGTTTGTTTCAATTAAGAATTCATTTTAGTGAATTTGTCATGTATAATTCGCCTAAGGACCTTCAAAGAAGTTAGTATTATTTTTAATAAAATGATTGTTATTTATTTCGCATTAACACGCACCAGGAAGAGATAACACATTAAAGTACTCTGCTCATCATTTAGTTTGGGTCAGTTGTTTAGTTTAAACCGGTGTAGGGTGCCAATATATTTGGATGAATTCGAATAACAGTGTCGGTTTCTAAATTGATATGTTATAGGGATGGGAAACAATGTTTGCTATCCTAAATATAGAATTTTGACTTACATAGGCATTTAAATATGTAAAAACTGTATGTGTTTGCTTGCATGTTGTGATGTATTGTGCCATGTGATCATACATTTCATGACTTAATAAAGCTATCTAAATCTGTCTAAAAACGCAACCTTCAACTGTATAGTGCAAGTTATTTTACATTGACAAAAAAATATGGTTTTGGCGTATCATGTTCTTATTTAAAAGGTATGACAACGCTTAAGCGTGGATTGATTAAAATCCCAGGCTTCGAAACGTATTGTTTGGCCAATTTATAAACTGGACAGTATTATTCGTCCAGCCGAAATGTCCGAAAAGAGAACACTTATTTTGTATTGCCTCTGTACAAGATTTATTCAACCATTCAGGCCGAGATTGTGTACGGTTACCTTCATTATTTACGCGATTATTGTCTACAGAAACATTGTAAAGGTGTAATGTTTTATATACCGCACCGTGAATATACATATGTATCGTAAAGATTCAAAACTGGAGTTCTTGCTGGAATTCGTCATATTTATAGTTATTCTGGAATTAACAGGCATAGTCATCTTCTCGGTCAGTGCGAATCTAAAAAGTAGTTGTGAATTTTATTTGTGCATTAAACGGACAGTGATCAGGATCATCGCAGTTTTCAGCCGTAAGAATGTTCACCATTAAAACAGGTTAGGCAATATGCTGGTATATTATAGTAAGTCTTTTGTTGCAATGCTGAGTTAACTTTCAAAGTTTACCGGTAAGTGGCTTAAGCTTGTTAGAGGAAATATTGCAGATCAACATAAAGAGTGTCATTTTTTGGTCTATAGCACAAACATTCATTTTTAGCAATTTGCTTGTGGGCGAGTACATCAACATACACGCATGCATCATTGGCCAAATCTTAGACTTGAGTGGAATTTTGGAATGTGCAAGCATCATGCAAACATATAACACTTCAAACTGTGTTAAGTTCACCGTCCACAGCTTGCTATAAATATGATACAGCATATTCGTATGAAAGTATGTTGGTGGAATAGAAACGCAACTCATACTTACTGACATATTCAAATATGTAGTTCAAACAAAGAAACAATACTTTTCTTTTATATATTTATTGCTACAAGTGCAACCGATTATACTTTGTGAACATAAACATGTATACAGTAAATAAACTCAATGGTATTGTGACACTTTACTAAAAACATCTCTATGTGTAAACATATGTTTATATTTTGGTTATTCTTTGTCTGATGGCAAGATAATTAAGACAAATTTAATTTTATATTTAATTAAATACATCATTCCAGTCATAAATATAGTTCAGTAATGCATATTGTATCCTTATCATCAATACATCAGGTCAAATAACACTGTTATAACAGTTTTATAAATAATTAAATTCTAAACACATACATCTTTTATGTTTTACTGGATCCATAAAATATAATAAAGTTATTTCATAGGCGATTTGGGGAGCAGTAAAAACTGTTGACCCGAGGTGTCCGGGATGATTTTGGGACTGCTGCTTGAGGTCGATAGACCGTGGGCAAGAGTAACAAATATCTTTAAAATGAAATAACTGATTTATTACCAAAATTCTTTTTATTACCTAAATATAAATATTTTCTTTTAAAATTTGAGGCGTGCGATCCACCATTGCTTGTGTTCACGTTTAACGTGTTTATTTTTCTTATATGACTGTCTTATATATATAAAGAATATAATAATTTGCATGACACAAATACTGAATTGTATCGCTTTACCGTGCTTGTATTATTATGAATACAGCGCGCGAAAGTGACATCATGTCAAGAATTTAGACTTGCATGTATATGCTTTATTGCTGGGCATAAAACAGTTCATCCGACCTGCAACACTCGAAAATGTTTCACAACATGATTAAAACATTTATACTTTATGGGAAACATTCAAAAGCATCGGTTATTTAATTTTAAAGATAGTTGGGTAATATTATACACTAATAGATAACAGTTTGCTATTTTGAGGTTTTAGATAGTAACCTTAACCCTCAGTTAATACGAACACAATATGCTATTCTCATGACGTTCTTTAAGCGTTTGTTTGCTGAGCTTTATATACTTCTGGCTCTTTCCAATCAATCAGATATAAATTAAATATATATTCAACAACGACAAATATCTAAAGACAAAAACAATCGTTTAATAATAGTAGGCAAGTAATTATATAGCTCTGGAATAAATTGGGCGAATGTTCGACGTCCATTTAAGCTTACATCTTACAAATTTGAAACTACAACGTGTATTTACGAAATTCAAACTGGAATCGCTTGCAATGCAAGTTACTTTGACGGCATTGATGCCTTTGAGATGTCTTTGTTTCTGAAAATTGCTGTCATTTGTGTATATAAAATCAACAGACACTATGCTTAACCAATGAAGAACGTTTTGAACAAATATGTCCCTAATTAACAATCTATATGACTATAATATACTATATAATATACTAATTAATGTAATTATAAACTGTATTTGTAATATACTTAATAAAACATTTGATGATGCGTGCTATACGATGTACATACTTAATGACACTTGCACACGGGAGGTTTTAAAGATATCAAGCAGATGTTTATAATATGCGTCTTTTTTCTTTTTCTTTTTTTTTCACGCTTTCTTAAATCATGTGTGTTAACATGAGTGTAATTTCATACTCTGATGTTTCTTCCTATTATCAAAACCCTGTGTTACTTAACACACACAGTATTAACTTAAAGTAAAAGAACGGCTAATTCTTCAAGCATAACCTAAATGTTGATCACGTATGCGATCAATAGCAAACATATTCATAAGAGGATAATCCGATCACTAATTGATGTACATAGCTACTGCAGATGGTTGACATACAATTTGATTTATCAATTGCGATAACACAATTTCATCAAAGCATAATATAATCACACATCGATCTACTAAATAAAGCAATGATTGGCACAAACAAATAAGCATGGACACACAATATAGAGCACATTTCAAGTTAGTATCCCTTCTCTGTAGCAAATCTTCATATAAGAACAAAACAAAACAATAAACGACACCGTTTATTTGTAAAATAGGAATTCGTCACTCACAAATAGATATCAACACTCATTTTCGTAAGCGAATTTGTGCAAACAAATTACTCCTTGACGGTTGTTAAATTATTTACGTCGATTTTAATATGAACTCAAAAAATATAACATATATTTAAAACCACTACTAAAAATAATAATCTTGATAATGGTGTCATTTGCGCTTTTTACGCTTTTAAGTTAACACATGAGCTAGTCCTAACAAAAATATATTAAAAAAATTGATTTCGTACAATGACATATTCATTGTTGTGAATACAATGTAAGGAACACAAATATATTGGTTATACATACATTGTGATGGTATATCGTTTAATATGTCTACAACATACCTGTATGCGTGTACAAAGCAAACTGCTTTAAAAATACATTTGTTGTTTGTATGCTATTATTTGTTAAAGAAGTGACATAAAAAAAGCAATTCAAACACAGACAAACGCCATCAAGCATGGTCATATCATGAAACAATACACATTGTCCTGGTTAAAAATGAAAAAAGTTTTCAGGAAATATTTAAATAATATACTTAACAAAAAAGTAAGTATCCAGTAGTATAATATATTGCTGTTCAACACCTGTATGTAATATTTAAACACAAAATATAGTCAATGTACTTTCAATCATCTTTCAATAAAATGCGATCATTTTTTTTAAAATCAATTCCATATTTATGGTTAAACACAAAGCAAAAAGCTTAACAGGTGCACAATTGTTAAAACTGACATTGCAAATATAATACATACATGCCCCTTTACCACAAACACTTGGCAACGTGTTACATGTACTACTGCACATGTAAAACACAATAAAATAAAACGCTATGCACATATACAGAATGAAAAAGTTATACAATAATAGGTAAAAAGGGTACATTTTTTTCAAAGGTAGAATAGACAAACAGATCTAAACGATTCACAGCAGTATAAGAAAAAACAAAACCTATTGAAACACACAAACTAATCAAGTAACTTCTTTGCTCATTCTTACTATATAAAATAGTCAAGAGTCTACTAATGAAGTGAATTATGTGATTGTTTACCTTTCCTGTATTTTACATCTTGAACAAGAGTTTGCCAGGATGCTACACATTTAACGAACGTTTCGTTATTTTATTAAAATGGCAAAACACGTATACAACAATATTTACATATAAACAATAGTCTAAATGGAAACGAACAATGACCAATGCAATTTATTTTCATCATACAGCTACAATTATAATGACAATATATACTGTCTTTGCAGTTGTCATAATGTATAATTAAATTCGTTGCATTCATACCCTAATTAAATATGGCTATTACATGCTTTACACACAAAGTTAATGTGGCAAACACAAATACTTTTCATGCAGACACCACTGATATATTATTACTCACGTTATAGGGACCTGTTTATGTTGTTTTCCTTGAAATTACATAAGGCAAACATACATAACCAATTATATACATCGGAATGGCCGAGCATTAGAGCACTTTACTTTTGATTCGGAAGTTCCGGTTCGAACCCAGGTAGAGGCAACATGTTTTTCTTTTCGTTTTTATGCTTTACTCGCTATAATAATTGAGACGCCTGTAAATGTCCTGTTAAGAGGTTTAATGGCATAGTAATAACAATACCAAATTTTCTGTCAAGAAGTCTTTTTAAATGTGCTTTGTATTTGTCTAATATATGGTCAAATTCAACTGATCAAACTGTATAAATTTCAAAGTATATTTGCAACAAAAAAATAGCACATTATACAGAAGCCAAAATCATAACAGATTAACACACAACGTGAGCTTTACACAATAGGAAACATTTAAATTGAGTCCTGTTTTCCCGTTAGTAAATATCTGATTCAGTACACAAATGAAAATAGCAGAAACTGTTTCATTGTAAAAGGCGAAATCATAATCAAGCATCAATTTTCATTTTGTTTCAACACATAAGCTAGTAATAACAAATATATAATTATTAATATATGTGATGTAGTACAAAGACATTTACATTGTAGTGAATCAAATGTTATAATAACAAACACATTGGGGATACACACATGGTAATGGTATATCCCTAAACAAATATACACAGCATACCTTAATACGTTGACAAGCAAAAAACGGTTTACTAAAATAAATTTACTGTTAGTGTTGCGTTACTTTGTAAGGCAATTACCTTGATGAAAACAAGAAGCCAATTACAACAGCAAAAACACTTAAAACACAAAAGTACATCTGCTGCGTTGGGGAATATCATTAAGTCATTAAACAATATACGTCGCTTGATTACAAATTAAAAAATATTTTATGAAATATTTAAAATAATACATTTAGTTTAGAAGCCCAATATATATTTTTATTTCCAGTACAAAATAAATTTAAAACAAGAGCAACAATAAAAAAATTAACAACACAATACAGGACACATGCACACAATACATTGGACACTTGCCAAAATGCATTTCGATGCAGCTTTGATATTTTTTTAGTAATGTCGAACATCTTGAGTATGTCGAGATTTTTTATTTCATGTGCAATTATTCTCAAACAAAAAAAAAAAAAAAAAAAAAAATGAAGTTGCGTGTTCTTTCTAAGTTTGTTATAATATACTTTGATATTATTTTTTACTGTATTGGACAAATGCGTAAAATGGGGTTTATTGTGCGTTTTTATTATTTATCCATTGTTAGCTCTGTGTGAACTATCAGTGCAACAACAATCGAAATTTAGAGCTACACAGGTACAATAGAGCAAATTGAACTAATGTATGCGTAAGCAACGAAACAATATACAATATACTAGTAGTACGTTATGTTACGTACAAATAATATATATATATATACTTAATGCGTCCTTGTTATATATATCTATTGACATACTAGTATTTTAAATTTAACACACAGATCAGTATACTAGAACCCAGCATGATCAACTATTCACAACAACATGAATACAAAAACGCAACAGTAAAACGTCTGTTACAAATTCTGGTGGATATAATTATTTCTAACAAAGTTTATCAATAGGGAGGTTGCGAAACCAACTTTACAGCTCAAAATTATTAACCTGAGACTCGTTAATTATATTGCACGAGTTTCACGAGTTGAATTATACCGTAACAATATTTAGTGAGATATTATTTCATCGATTTAACTCGATTCCTGTACGGAACCTAATAGATTCATCGTAACGGAATTTTAATATATTCATGCATAAAGGTTAGTGTCAGGTTAATATTTCCGAGCTTTACGGGTACGAGTGCATGAAGCTAGCCGTACACTTAAACGTACAGGTTACAATTTACATTCGTATGCAAAACAAAAAGCGTACGTGTAAAATCAGGTGCAACATTTTCCTCATGAATCAATATGAATGTGAATAAAATTCGATGAGTCCATGTTTCTAATAGGTCTAATGTTTTATCAAACTTTGAATATAAGATTCTTTAGAGCGAATATATAAACCTGCCAAATACGAATACATTACACAATGGTTGAAAACGCCTTTTAAAGAAAAAACTTTCCCCGATACGCTTGACCAGTGTTGTTTATACAAATAGGCAAAATATTAAATATGTACATATACTATAAAACGCCTATATATATTACATATAATCTAATGAAAACGTGTACATGCTGGGATGAAATCAATCTGATTAACTATTTAACTTGGCCGTACATGCTCTGGGGCAAACAGGGGCAATATGGACAATTAAGGTCGCCACCCCTGCTGTTCAGTGTTTATTGGCTATTGAATTTCAATTTATCAATGTATCAGAACCTTTATTATACATAATAATGTAAACGTATCATTTATACCTAAATCTTGCGTTGATAAGCTTTAAAATTAGTGTTCAGGTAAAATAACTATCAATTGTGTATCGTTTGCACTTACTACTGAATTGATGTCTAAACAACTATATATATCTACATCTGAGTTTCAGATAAACCAGCACAACGCATGTAGCGTTTACACCATCAGCTGTGTTGAAGAACTAGGATTCCTCATCGTCCGTCGATTCGTCGCTACTCGACCTACTCGAACTACTCGACCAGTTTCCCGGATTAAGTATTTTAATTCTTTCAGACTTAAAAGAAAAAAAAGAACAACATTATTAAAGCATTATTTCACTTCGATTTCGTAACTATACATACATTAGTATACAGTTACATGATATGTATTATGATAATGCGTTCACATGGTGGATCCGACTACCATTTTAGCGTTAATTTATATTTCAATCAGTGCTAGTTTGGAAAATCATATATTACTATTATTTTAAATTAATAAGTTAGTATGCTATTATTGCCTAATTTTATTACGATTGTGAAAGGTAATTCAATTGAACCAAAAACTTATGTCCATCGATAAATGTAATAATGTGTTAGCTTTTATAATTGAAGTATTTGGTACAACTGTGTGTGCGAGTTAAATTGCTGAACAGTCAAACACACGCGTACAATTACTTGTTATTAATCATTATGTTAATAGGAAGAGAGAGCATATTGTTACATCTCTTGGTGAATCTTGTCAAATAACTTAACTTCGCATGCTCCCTAGAACGTAATCAAGTTTAATACGTGAATACATTTCAACTAAAATAAAGAAAACGTTCATTTTCCAACGTACAGCAGTCTTCTACCCTCACCCTCCTTTTCAGCCTGAAATAGAATTAGATTTCTGTTTAGATTTAGCATTTGAAAATATGAAAAAATGTTACTAAAGACGAACGTTCAATGTAGAATCATAATTATTGTCCACTTCTTTTGTTTTATTAATATGGATGGCAAAGTGTAGCAAATCAGTCACCGATTGACCGGTTTTGGTATTCAAGCGTTTTACCGATTAACCGCATTACATTTATAAGACTGAGACACAAACACAATTATAAGCAAAACTAATATATTATATACACCACGCTTACTGGCTTCTTCATACTGTCATTCTCGATTTTTTTTTTGTAAAATGACATCAAAAAGCGAACGTGTTGACTTTCATTGTCTTTATTGATTGGCGTTATAGTACTACTAAACTATATATGTCGTGGGAAAACCGGACTTAAATAGAAGTGCCGTCCTGGACATCCGATAATGCACACGGATTAGCGATACGATAAGCGGACTAGCTTATTTGCCAAACTACAGCAAATAAACACCGGATAATTTTTTTTTAATGTTGTTCACTAGACATCGGCGTTTGAAGGCCGAATAATCGAATATTAACTTTGTAACCTAACCACCCTTTCAAACGAAGAACAGGTTAACCTTGCCATCCATCCCTACTTATTACACACGAGACAACACAAATATGTGTATGTGCTTCTTATTCTGTCCAAAAAATAGTGTTGTTTTTTCCCATCAATTTCATCATCACACTCATAAAAAAAATATAATGATTGAAAATGATGTGGGCAATAAGATATATGTATGTGGAAGTTATTCAGTTTCTTTCTCAAACTCATCCGTGAACAATACATTTTAATTTCATAGTATATACGTTGTTTTTACATAATGATTATTGTATTAGTGAAACATGTATTGATATACAATTCAATGATAGTTTTCATAGGATTGATTCGCAAATATTGCATAATTTTACTGAGTAAATTTTCAAGTTGTTAAGTATTGTAAAATAGTGTAGAACTTATGCACAATATATAATAAGGCATTATACGTGTACTACACTATTAGTAAATAAAATAAAAACAAAGAATTTACACTTCGTTGTATCTAAAACAAGAACGGATTCGTTAATAACTTGATTCGACTCTTGATGTCATAGCAGGAGTTACAATAGCGCTTATCATCATTCAAAGATTGGCCGCGGTAGCTGGTTTGCCGCGCAGGTAGTTTCAGATAATATTGTGTGTCTGTTTCTGTAGTCAACACATTTCGTTTATACATTGTCGAATGCTAACGAATTCACATTTATGAGTAAACACCAGAGTTTACATTACTCGTACACATTATGAAAAAGAAACACAGTAATTGGATAATAAGACATATATGTTATTTATTATAACGAGCGTGTACGTTATAAAACATTACACAGATATATACCATCTGGTATTTAAAAAAGTATAACACCAGTGTCGTCTAATACTTACTGCATGGTGCTACGATAGCATCCGACTTACCATTAATTTCATTTGAGTACGACTGAAAAAAGCAACAGCTATTAACTGTGTTTGTAAAGAGCGCTTATATAACTTTACTTAATAGTTAACAATTACAACGTAAGTCAATATATATCATAAACATGAGACTTGGTGTTTCAACTTACATTTCCTCTCTAAACTGCTTTTCTTCATCAACCTGAAATATAATATTATTTGTTTGAGGTATTTTCTTCCCGGACTGGATGTTAGTGCTTATCATTTGTAAAAATACTAACTAAAATAAGTTTACTACAACTAGGATGTTAGCAAATGTAAAATGCAAAATATCACATGTTGTGAACATTATTTACTGGTCGCAGTTTATTATAACATTGTGACATTATACCAAGCAGGACGTTGATATACATTAGTTAACTGTCTCTAAAGGGAAGGACCAGTACTATAAAAAGAAATAGTATTTACATAATGATAACTCTTCGAAATATATTAAGTTTTATTTTTGTTGCAAAACTTATTTTACTTAGTTTACATATTTAAGCTATTTAAACGGCCCATCTATCGGTACAAATAAAAGCCACTTTTCGGTATTTAAATCTAGTAAACTAATATGTTTAATTAAAACTAATATGGTAGATAAACTACATAGCATGTTCAAGAACATAACAAACTAATTTTTTTTGCGAGTTTTGCATTTCATAGTTACATGTAGATAAATGGATTTAACCTAATTTAATATTCATAAATCAATGTCTGCTATATGTAGTCGAAAATGATATTAAGTGTTAAATAAAACATCAGATTAGTACATAAAAGCGAGTTGCGGTTTCGTATTTTGCGACAATTTCACATGAAGAATTTTAAAATACAATCACACTTATGAGCAAATTAAGCAACGAGAAACGTGTGTTAGTTTATATTTTAAAACAAATCGCATAAGTTTATTAAAATAAATACAACCGCATTTGAGTCCGTTCAATGACAATTTTTCGGGAACAGAGGTATAAAATAGACGTTTACAATTTATAGAACACATATTTGAATATACTATTTTTATAAATTTGAACAAATCGAACTCTTATATAAAGATTTGCTCAACTATTACTCACTAGAAAAAAGTAGGTCGAAGAAAATACAAACATAATATCACAACAAGAACCTGCAAATCATGATTGCATATCATTTACTGATACTATTAAAACAAATAAAACCCTGATGGGATTTTGTATAAAACACACATTGATCACGTAATCAACAAACCGAAAAATAAGTGGGCGTCATTACTAGAAGCCTCTAATACACAAAATAACATGGACAATTATATAAAAATCCCATAGGGGCTGCACAGATACCAAGATAAGACAAGATTAGACTGAAATAGAATTAGATTTCTGTTTAGATTTAGTATTTGAAAATATGAAAAAATGTTACTAAAGACGAACGTTCAATGTAGAATCATAATTATTGTCCACTTCTTTTGTTTTATTAATATGGATGGCAATGTGTAGCAAATCAGTCACCGATTGACCGGTTTTGGTATTCAAGCGTTTTACCGATTAACCGCATTACATTTATAAGACTGAGACACAAACACAATTATAAGCAAACCTAATAGATTATATACACCACGCTTACTGGCTTCTTCATACTGTCATTCTCGATTTTTTTTTTGTAAAATAACGTCAAAAAGCGTACGTGTTGACTTTCATTGTCTTTATTGATTGGCGTTATAGTACTACTAATCTATATGTCGTGGGAAAACCGGGCTTAAATGAAAGTGCCGTCCTGGACATCCGGTAATGCACACGGATTAGCGATCCGATAAGCTTATTTGCCAAAATACAGCACATAAACACCAGATCATTTTTTATTTTATTTTGTTCAACAGACATCGGCGTTTGAAGGCCAAATAATCGAATATTAACTTGTTAACCGGTAACCACCCTTTTTAAACGAAGAACAGGTTAACATTGCCATCCCTACTTATTACACACAAGACAACACAAATGCGTGTATATGCTTCTTATTAATTCCAAAAAATAGTGTTGCTTTTTCCCATCAATTTCATCATCACACTTATAAACAGATATAACGCTTGGAAATGGTGTGGGCAATAAGACATAATTATGTGGAAGTTGTTCAGTTTTTTTCTCAAACTCATCCGTGAACAATACATTTTAATTTGATAGTATATAGGTTGTTTTTACATAATGATTATTGTATTAGTGACACGTGTATTGATATCGAATTCAATGATAGTTTTTATGGGATTGATTCGCAAATTTTGCATAATTTTACTGAGTAAATTTTCAAGTTGTTAAGTATTGTATAATAGTTTATAACTTATGCACAATATATTATAAGGGATTGTACGTGTACTACACTATTAGTAAATAGAGTAAAAAAACTAAGAATTTACACTTCGTTATATCTGAAACAAGAACGGATTCGTTAATAACTTGATTCGAATCTTGATGTCATAGCGGGAGTCACAATAGCGCTTTTATCTGCAGATAATTAGGCTGTGAAGTGTGCCTCGAAAGATTTGCCGCGGTAGCAGGTTTTCCATGCAGGTAGTTTCAGATAATATTCTGTGCCTGTTTCTTTAGTCAACACATTTCGTTTATACATTGTCGAATGCTAATGAATTCACATTTATGAGTAAACACCAGAGTTTACATTACTCGTACATATTATGAAAAAGAAACACAGTAAGTAGATAATAAGGCATATATGTTTTATATTATAACGACCATGTACGTTATAAAACATTATACAAATCTATACCATCTGGTATTTAAACAAGTATAACACCAGTGTCGTCTAATACTTACTGCATGGTGCTACGATAACATCCGACTTACCATTGATTTTATCTGAGAACCACTGAAAAAAACAACCCAGCTATTAACTGTGTTTGTAAACAAAAACTTTGAGCGCTAATATAACTTTACTTAATCGTTCACAATTACAACATAAGTCAATATAAATCATAAACAGCGACTTGGTGTTTCAACTTACATTTTCTCTATAAACTTGTGTTCTTCATCAGCCTGAAATGTAATATTATTTGTTTGAGGTATTTTCTTCCCGGACTGGATGTTAGCGTTTATAATGTGTAAAAATAGAAAGTTAAATAAGTTTACTACAATATATATTTGTACATATTCAACCTTCGGGATACAAGTCGAAAACCTTTGGGCGACATTTGTCGCCCTAAGGATATATGTGATGTCGCCCAAAAGATATTACCATCTATCTTCCTTAATTTAGTAATCTAAAATCTCTAGTAAGCAATATATTAACATTTTATTTATGACAAGGTAAGGTGAATATAATTTTTGTAAATATAGCATACATTTCAGCAAATTATTCATTATTAACAAACAAATGTGTATATTCTGTTAACAACCTTTAGGTACCATTTAGTTTCCAAGGTTTGTTATTTTATTGAATTGATATATCTAAATGAAATTTTTGTTCGTCGTCATTTTAATAAATATCCATCGATATATATTCCAAAATTTGGTTTAAGTATTTTTGTTATCATTTTGTTACCTGCGCTTGTTTTCTCTAACATATTTTTCAGCTTATTTGTCTACGAAAGGTTGAACGTAACTGTCGCCCAAAGGTTCAATCAGTTATCATAGACAATACACATATTTCGTACGTCTTTCACGTTATTATTATTATTATTATTATTATTATTATCATTACTATTAGTATTATTATACACTCACAAAATGACCACTCACTCTATCCTGTACCATCAATCACAAAATGCATTGATCCCTTACTCTCATTAGACTGTTATTAATTAGCACCTACAATCTTTAGCTTTCGATCTTTACAGACAAGTTATTTCTTTTAATCAAGCTGATTAGCAATTGTCTGAACTGTGATGTTACTTATGTGTGAAAGTATGATATGAACGTGTTTCCAGGACAGTAATTACATTTATGCTATTATTATCAAGTCTACATGTGGTCAGAACTAACTAATCACTGCTATTTAGTAAACGAAGACCCATTAACAATCTTAGCAGAAGTTCTTAATTATTATAAGACTTACAGAGCATTTTCATGATATTTACAGCCGATACTAGATTTGATTAAGTTAGTTGTTAATCAGTAGTTACCATTGCTAATAGGTAACTCAACTATTCATTAGACAAACAAGTAAAACAATCTGAAATGTAACTAATAGTGTTTAAGGTGTAAATTTTAACATATTATTTCACTTTAAGAATATCTACACCTTAATTACACGTCATCAACGAGCTCATTTTATACGCACTTTGTGTCGAAACGTCAACAGCACGCTTCACATTGAATACACCGTGTGCAATGCGTGTGCAGCTAAATAATTTTGCTTTTCATACTTTATTTCTAACCATCAAGCCAATATGATACATACATGGTTGACTTATACTCGTACATGTAAAAACACAAAAGTCAGCAAATGAGGATAGCAAATATAACATTTAATACACCACTTGTTTATTATGAATAATTAATTAGATAAAATGAGCAATGAGTGCTACTCGATTAGATGCGGTGGATCTGAAACATTTAAACTGTGTGAACAATCTGTTTTATAGAGCTACATTATGATCCCTATTTAGACATAATTCTGAGATATTATTACAGGATATTTCTGTTAACTAAGAGATAAGTATTTATTGTATTATGCAAGGATGAGATCTGGAAAAAAATAATCTTAAATATTTAATAATTGTACAATCTTAAAAAGAAAACACGAACAAAATAAAGCTAAATATTATTTGTGTACTGTGCAAAAGAGGTTTGTGGTTATCGCCTAAAATCACACAATGACATGGAGCTTAACAAGAAACGATATCGCGGTCGATAAAACAATATTATGACGGTGCATGACGTCGTAGCTAGGTAAGAAGGCGATTATATTTAAAAAAAAAAAAAAAATTGGGGGGGGGGCATTTAAATAATTCGATAATATCTTCATGTTTAGGAGACCCGACTTAGATCAATACATAACATAGAATACATTAACAATAAAACAGTAAAACGTACTGCCACTCAGATCGAGTTATCAGAGACTAATAGAGAAAAAATAATGAGAAAATCTGTATATTAAAAAAAACATATGAAAATAAATACACATACTGATTCCCTGTAAATAATTAGAGATTTGAATTTATAAGTGTTGTTAGATTTTATATAACACAACAATAAGCTATAGATTTATCGTCTAAACATTCTTAGTGTTTACATCAGCAACATATCGACTAAACATACAAATAAAGACTAAATGAATGAATATGTTAGGACATGAACATATATGGAACATATAGTGGAAGATTATGGTGGCATAGAACTGCAATACGAGAACTACTTACGGTTCCCGAAAACATTAAGCCTCAGTCACACATTCCCGATTACAGCGTCCCGTCACAAACAATAACAAAATGGGAATGTCTAGTGACTGTATGGTGGCTATCGGGACGCTGTCTGGCGGTGTCAGAACACTGTCGGTACGATGTCTTAAGAATCTTATCTTGACTTGTTCGGCGTGATCGGCCAAGCACTCCCGACAGTGTCTGTGACTGACTGTCTGTGACTCTCTGTCTGTCTGTGCTGTCTGTCTGTCTGTGCTGTCTGTCTGTCTGTGACTGTCTGTCTGTGACTGTCTGTCTGTGACTGACTGTGACTGTCTGTGACTGTCTGTGACTGTCTGTGACTGTCTGTGACTGTCTGTGACTGTCTGTGACTGTCCGAGACTGTCTGTGACTGTCCGTGATTGATTGTGACTGTCTGTTGCTGTCTGTCTGTCTGTCTGTCTGTCTGTCTGTCTGTGTGACTGCCTGACTGTCTGTCAGTCTGTCTGTGTGTCTGTCAGTCTGTCTGAGACTGTCTGTCTGAGACTGTCCGTCTGAGACTGTCCGTCTGAGACTGTCCGTCAGCGACTCTCTGTCTGACAATGTCCGTCTGAGACTGTCTGAGACTGTCCGAATGAGACTGTGTGTCTGAGACTATCCGTCTGAGTCTGTCCGTCTGTCTAAGACTGTTCGTCTGAGACTGTCTGTCTGTCTGGGACTGTACGTCTGAGACAGTCTGTCTGAATGAGACTGTCCGTCTGAGACTGTCTGTCTGTTTGAGACGGTCCGTGTGAGACTGTCTGTCTGTCTGTCTGTAACTGTCTGTCTGTCTGAGACTGTCTGTCTGTCTGTGACTGTCTGTCTGTCTGCGACTGTCTGTCTGTCTGTGATTGTCTGTGTCTGTCTGTGACTGTCTGTCTGTGACTGTCTGTCTGTGACTGTCTGTCGGAGACTGTCTGTCTGAGACTGTCCGTCTGAGAGTGGCTGTCTGAGACTGTCCGTCTGAGACTGTCTGTCTGAGACTGGCCGTCTGAGACTGTCTGTCTGAGACTGTCCGTCTGATACTGTCTGTCTGAGACTGTCCGTCTGAGACTGTCTGTCTCAGACTGTCTGTCTGAGATTGTCCATCTGAGACTGATTGTCTGAGTCTGTCCGTCTGAGACTGTCTGTCTGAGTCTGTCCGTCTGAGACTGTATGTCTGTCTGAGACTGTCCGTCTGAGACTGTCTGTCTGTCTGTCTGTGACTGTCTGTCTGTCTGTGACTGTCTGTGTCTGTCTGTGACTGTCTGTCTGCCTCTGTGACTGTCTGTGACTGTCTGTGACTGTCTGTGACTGTCTGTGACTGTCTGCGACTGTCTGTCTGTCTGTCTGTCAGTCGGACTGTCTCTCTGTCTGTCTGTCTGTCTGTCTCAGTGTCTGTCTGTCTGTCTGAGACAGTCTGTCTGAGACTGTCTGTCTGAGACTGTCTGTCTGAGACTGTCCATCTGAGACTGTCTCTCTGAATCTGTCCGTCTGAGACTGTCTGTCTGAGACTGTCCGTCTGAGACTGTCCGTCTGAGACTGTCCGTCTGAGACTGTGTGTCTATGACTGTCCGTCTGAGACTGTCTGTCTGAGACTGTCCGTCTGAGACTGTCTGTCTGAGACTGTCCGTCTCAGACTGTCTGTCTGAGTCTCTCCGTCTGAGACTGTCTGTCTGAGACTGTCCGTCTGAGACTGTCAGTCTGTCTGCCTGTGACTGTCTGTCTGTCTGTGACTGTCTGTCTGTCTGTGACTGTCTGTCTGTCTGTGCTGTCTGTCTGTCTGTGACTGTCTATCTGTGACTGTCTGTGTCTGTCTGTGTCTGTCTGTGTATGTCTGTGTCTGCCTTTGACTGTCTATGACTGTCTATGACTGTCTGAGACTGTCTGCGACTGTCTGTGACTGTCTGTGACTGTCTGAGAATGTCTGTGACTGTCTGTGACTGTCTGTGACTGTCTGCGCATGTCTGTGACTATCTGTGACTGTCTGTGACTGTCTGAGACTGTCTGTGACTGTGTGTGACTGTCTGTTACTGTCTATGACTGTCTGTGACTGTCTGTGACTCTCTGTGACTGTCCGTGACTGTCTGTGACTGTCTGTCTCTCTGTCTGTCTGTTGTCTGTCTGTCTGTCTGTCTGTCTGCCTGTCTGTCTGTCTGTCTGTATGTCTGTGTCTGCCTGTTTCTGCCTTTGATTGTCTATGACTGTCTGTGACTGTCTGTGACTGACTGTGACTGTCTGTGACTGTCTGTGACTGTCTGTGACTGTCTGTGACTGTCTGTGACTGTCCGAGACTGTCTGTGACTGTCCGTGATTGTTTGTGACTGTCTGTTGCTGTCTGTCTGTCTGTCTGTCTGTCTGTGTGTCTGCCTGACTGTCTGTCAGTCTGTCTGTGTGTCTATCAGTCTGTCTGAGACTGTCTGTCTGAGACTGTCCGTCTGAGACTGTCCGTCTGAGACTGTCCGCC
>JAPFQT010000257.1:152500-162500 GCA_027627225.1 Congeria kusceri | reverse complement strand
GACGGGACAGTCTCTTTCAGACAGACAGACAGACAGACAGACAGACAGGACAGTCTGACAGACACACAGACAGACAGACAGGCAGACAGTCACAGACAGTCACAGACAGTCACAGAGAGTCACAGAGAATTCCAGACATTCACAGACAGTCGCAGACAGTCACAGACAGAATCTGACAGACACAGACAGTTACAGACAGACACAGACAGACAGACAGACAGACAGACGGACAGACAGAAAAAAAAGATAGACAGACAGACTCACAGACAGTCACAGGACAGTCACAGACAGTCACAGACAGTCACAGACTGTCACAGACAGTCACAGACAGACAGACAGTCACAGACAGACAGACAGTCACTGACTGACAGACAGACACAGACAGTCACAGACAGTCACAGACAGACACAGACAGTCACAGACAGTCACCAAGAGTCACAGGACAGTCATCACAGACAGTCACAGACATTGACTGACAGGCACAGACAGTCACAGTCAGTCACAGACAGTCACAGACAGACACAGACAGTCACAGACAGTCACAGAGTCACAGACAGTTCACAGACAGTCACAGACAGTCATAGAACAATCACAGGCAGACACAGGCAGACACAGACAGGACAGACAGACTGAAAGACAGACAAACAGACAGACAGACAGATAGTCACAGACAGTCACAGACAGTCACAGACAGTCACAGGACAGTCACAGACAGTCACAGGACAGTCACAGACAGTCACAGACAGTCACAGACAGTCACAGACAGTCACAGGCAGTCAGAGACAGTCACAGACTGTCACAGACTGTCACAGACAGTCTCAGACAGACAGTCTCAGACGGACAGTCTCAGACAGACAGTCTCAGAAAGACAGACAAACACAAAGACAGACAGACAGACAGACAGGCAGGCAGACAGACAGACAGACAGACAGTAACAGACAGTCACAATCAGTCACAGACAGTCACAGACAGTCACAGACAGACACAGACAGACAGACAGTCACAGACAGACAGACAGACAGTCTCAGACGTACAGTCCTCATTCAGACAGACAGACAGACAGACAGACAGACAGACAGACGGAAAGACAGACAGACAGACAGACAGACAGACTGACAGACACACAGACAGACAAAGAGAAAGACAGTCACAGACAGTCACAAACAGTCACATAGATTCACAGAGAGTCACAGGACATTCACAGACAGTCGCAGACAGTCACAGACAGACACAGACAGACACAGACAGTCACAGGACAGTCACAGACAGTCACAGACAGTCACAGACAGTCACAGACAGTCACAGACAGTCCACATACAGTAACAGACAGACACAGACAGTCACAGACAGACAGTCACAGACAGACAGTCACAGACAGACAGACAGTCACAGACAGACAGACAGACACAGACAGTCACAGACAGGTCACAGACAGTAACAGACAGACACAGACAGTCACAGACAGACAGACAGTCACAGACAGACAGACAGTCACAGGACTATCACAGACAATCACAGACAGTCACAGACAGTCAGAGACAGTCACAGACACAGACAGATAGACAGACAGACAGACGGACAGACAGACAAACAGACAGACAGACAGACTGACTGACAGTCACAGACAGTCACAGACAGTCACAGACAGTCGCAGACAGTCACAGACAGTCACAGACAGTCAGAGACCGTCACAGACAGTAACAGGACAGACACAGGACAGTCACAGACAGACAGACAGTCACAGACAGTCAGTCACAGACAGACAGACAGTCACAGGCAGACAGTCACAGACAGACAGACAGACACAGACAGTCACAGACAGTCACAGACAGTCACAGACAGTCACAGACATTCGCAGACAGTCACAGACAGTCACAGACAGTCACAGACAGTCACAGACAGTCACAGACAGTCACAGACAGTCCACAGACAGTCACAGACAGTCACAGAGAGTCATAGGCAATCACATACAGACACAGACAGACACAGACAGACACAGACAGACCACAGACAGACAGAGACAGGTCACAGACAGTCACAGGCGATCACAGACAGACACGAAGAGTCACAGACAGACAGACAGTCGCAGACAGACAGTCACAGACAGACAGACAGTCACAGACATTCACAGACAGTCACAGACAGACAGACAGTCACAGACAGACAGACAGACAGTCTCAGACGGACAGTCTCATTTAGACAGACAGACAGACAGACAGACAGACAGACTGACAGACAGACAGACAGACTGACAGACAGAAAGACAGACAGACAGACAGACAGTCACAGACAGTCACAGACAGTCACAGAGAAGTCACAGAGAGTCACAGACATTCACAGACAGTCGCAGACAGTCACAGACAGACACAGTCAGACACAGTCAGTCACAGACAGAAACATACAGACAGACAGACAGACGGACAGACAGACAAACAGACAGACAGACAGACTGACAGACAGTCACAGACAGTCACAGATAGTCACAGACAGTCACAGACAGTAACAGACAGTCTCAGAAAGACAGACAGACAGTCACAGGACAGACAGACAGACAGGACAGGCAGACAGACAGACAGACAGACAGACAGGACATACAGACAGACAGACAGACAGTCAGGCAGACACACAGACAGACAGACAGACAGTAACAGACAGTCTCAAACAGTCCGGACAGTCGCAGACAGTCACAGACAGACACAGACAGACAGACAGACAGTCTCAGATGGACAGTCTCATTCAGACAGACAGACAGACAGACAGACAGAAGACAGACAGACAGACAGACGGAAAGACAGACAGACAGACAGACAGACTGACAGACACACAGACATACAAAGAGAAAGACAGTCACACACAGTCACAGACAGTCACAGACAGTCACAGACAGTCACAGACAGTCACAGACAGACTCAGACAGTCACAGACAGTAACAGACAGGACACTGACAGTCACAGACAGACAGAGAGGGCACAGACAGACAGACAGTCACAGACAGACAGACAGTCACAGACAGACAGACAGTCACAGACAGACAGACAGTCACTGACTGACAGACAGACACAGACAGTCACAGACAGTCACAGACAGACACAGACAGTCACAGACTGTCACCAAGAGTCACAGACAGTCATCACAGACAGTCTCAGACATTGACTGACAGGCACAAACAGTCCACAGTCAGTCACAGACAGTCACAGACAGACACAGACAGTCACAGACAGTCACAGAGTCACAGACAGTCACAGACAGTCACAGACAGTCATAGACAATCACAGGCAGACACCAGGCAGACACAGGCAGACACAGACAGACAGACAGACTGACAGACAGACAAACAGACAGACAGACAGATAGTCACAGACAGTCACAGACAGTCACAGACAGTCACAGACAGTCACAGGACAGTCACAGACAGTCACAGACAGTCACAGACAGTCACAGGCAATCAGAGACAGTCACAGACTGTCACAGACTGTCACAGACAGTCTCAGACAGACAGTCCTCAGACGGACAGTCTCAGACAGACAGTCTCAGAAAGACAGACAAACACAAAGACAGACAGACAGACAGACAGGCAGGCAGACAGACAGACAGACAGACAGTAACAGACAGTCACAATCAGTCACAGACAGTCACAGACAGTCACAGACAGACACAGACAGACAGACAGTCACAGACAGACAGACAGTCTCAGACGAACATTCTCATTCAGGACAGGACAGACAGACAGACAGACAGACAGACAGACAGACAGACAGACGGAAAGACAGACAGACAGACAGACAGACAGACAGACAGACAGACAGACTGACAGACACACAGACAGACAAAGAGAAAGACAGTCACAGACAGTCACAGACAGTCACATAGATTCACAGAGAGTCACAGACATTCACAGAGAGTCGCAGACAGTCACAGACAGACACAGACAGACACAGACAGTCACAGACAGTCACAGACAGTCACAGACAGTCACAGACAGTCACAGACAGTCACAGACAGTCACAGACAGTCACAGACAGTCACAGACAGTAACAGACAGACACAGACAGTCACAGACAGACAGTCACAGACAGACAGTCACAGACAGACAGACAGTCACTGACAGACAGACAGACACAGACAGTCACAGACAGTCACAGACAGTAACAGACAGACACAGACAGTCACAGACAGACAGACAGTCACAGACAGACCGTCACAGACAGACAGACAGTCACAGACTATCACAGACAGTCACAGACAGTCACAGACAGTCAGAGACAGTCACAGACACAGACAGATAGACAGACAGACAGACGGACAGACAGACAAACAGACAGACAGACAGACTGACTGACAGTCATAGACAGTCACAGACAGTCACAGACAGTCGCAGACAGTCACAGACAGTCACAGACAGTCACAGACAGTCAGAGACCGTCACAGACAGTAACAGACAGACACAGACAGTCACAGGCAGACAGGCAGTCACAGACAGTCAGTCACAGACAGACAGACAGTCACAGGCAGACAGTCACAGACAGACAGACAGACACAGACAGTCACAGACAGTCACAGACAGACACAGACTGTCACAGACAGTCACAGACAGTCACAGACAGTCATCACAGACCGTCATCACAGACAGTCACAGACATTCACAGACAGGCACAGACAGTCTCAGACAGTCACAGACAGTCTCACACAGTCACAGACAGTCACAGAGAGTCACAGACAGTCACAGCCAGTCACAGACAGTCACAGACAGTCATAGACAATCACAGGCAGACACTGACAGACAGACAGACTGACAGACAGACAAACAGACAGAAAGACAGACAGTCACAGACAGTCACAGACAGTCAGAGACAGTCACAGACAGTCACAGACAGTCCCAGACAGTCACAGACAGTCACAGCCAGTCACAGTCAGTCACAGACAGTCACAGACAGTAACAGACAGTAACAGACACTCACAGACAGTCACAGACAGTCACAGACATACTCAGACTGTCACAAACAGTCACAGACAGTCACATGCAGACACAGACATACACAAACAGACACAGACAGACAGACAGTCTCAGACAGACAGACAGTCACAGACAGACAGACAGTCACAGACAGACAGACATTCACAGACAGACAGACAGTCACAGACAGACAGTCACAGACAGTCACAGACAGTCACAGACAAACACAGACAGACACAGACAGTCTCAGACAGTCACAGACAGTCACAGACAGTCACAGACAGTCACAGACATTCGCAGACAGTCACAGACAGTCACCGACAGTCACCGACAGTCACAGACAGTCACAGACAGTCACAGACAGTCACACACAGTCACAGACAGTCACAGACAGTCACAGAGAGTCATAGGCAATCACAGGCAGAAACAGGTAGACACAGACAGACTGACAGACTGACAGACAGACAGACAGACAGACAAACAGACATACAGAGAGACAGACAGTCACAGACAGTCACAGACAGTCACAGACAGTCACAGACAGTCACAGACAGTCACAGACAGACAAAGACAGCCACAGACAGTTACAGACAGTCACACACCGTCACAGACAGTCGCAGACATTCACACACAGTCACAGAAAGTCACACACAGTAACAGACAGTCGCAGACAGTCACACACAGTCACTGACAGTCACAGACAGTCACAGACAGTCGCAGATAGTCACAGACAGTCACAGACAGTCACAGATAGTCACAGACATTCACAGACAGACAGACAGACAGTCACACACAGTCACAGACAGTCACAGACAGTCACAGACAGTCACAGAGAGTCACAGACAATCACAGACAGTCACAGACAGTCACAGACATTCACAGACAGTCACAGACAGTCACAGACAGTCACAGACAGTCAAAGACAGTCACATACAGACACAGACAGACACAGACAGACACAGACAGACACAGACAGACACAGACAGTCACAGACAGTCACAGGCGATCACCGACTGACACGAAGAGTCACAGACAGACACACAGTCGCAGACAGACAGTCACAGACAGACAGACAGTCACAGACATTCACAGACAGTCACAGACAGACAGACAGTCACAGACAGACAGACAGACAGTCTCAGACGGACAGTCTCATTTAGACAGACAGACAGACAGACAGACAGACAGACAGACAGACAGACAGACAGACAGACAGACTGACAGACAGAAAGACAGACAGACAGACAGACAGTCACAGACAGTCACAGACAGTCACAGAGAGTCACAGAGAGTCACAGACATTCACAGACAGTCGCAGACAGTCACAGACAGACACGGACAAACACAGTCAGTCACAGACAGAAACATACAGACAGACAGACAGACGGACAGACAGACAAACAGACAGACAGACAGACTGACAGACAGTCACAGACAGTCACAGATAGTCACAGACAGTCACAGACAGTAACAGACAGTCTCAGAAAGACAGACAGACAGTCACAGACAGACAGACAGACGGACAGGCAGACAGACAGACAGACAGACATACAGACAGACAGACAGACAGTCAGGCAGACACACAGACAGACAGAAAGACAGTAACAGAAAGTCTCAAACAGTCACGGACAGTCGCAGACAGTCACAGACAGACACAGACAGACAGACAGACAGTCTCAGACGGACAGTCTCATTCAGACAGACAGACAGACAGACAGACAGAAAGACAGACAGACAGACAGACAGACGGAAAGACAGACAGACAGACAGACAGACTGACAGACACACAGACATACAAAGAGAAAGACAGTCACAGACAGTCACAGACAGTCACATAGAGTCACAGAGAGTCACAGACATTCACAGACAGTCGCAGACAGTCACAGACAGACACAGACAGACAGAGACAGTCGCAGACAGACACAGACAGACAGACAGACCGACAGACGGACAGACAGACAAACAGACAGACAGAGAGACGGATAGACAGACAGACAGTCACAGACAGTCACAGAGAGTCACAGAGAGTCACAGATAGTCACAGACAGTCACAGACAGTCACAGACGGTCACAGACAGTCGCAGACAGTCACTGACAGTCACAGACAGTAACAGACAGACACCGACAGTCACAGACAGACAGACAGTCACAGACAGACAGTCACAGACAGACAGACAGTCACAGACAGACAGTCACAGACAGACAGACAGACACAGACAGACACAGACAGTCATAAACAGTTACAGACAGTCACAGACAGTCATCTCAGACAGTCGCAGACATTCACAGACAGTCACAGACAGTCACAGAGTGTCACAGACAGTCACAGACAGTCACAGACAGTCATAGACAGTCATAGACAATCACAGGCAGACACAGGCAGACACAGACAGACAGACAGACTGACAGACAGACAAACAGACAGACAGACAGACAGTCACAGACAGTCACAGACAGGCACAGACAGTCACAGACAGTCACAGACAGTCTCAGACAGTCACAAACAGTCACAGACAGTCACAGGCAGACACAGACAGACACAGACAGACACAGACAGACAGACAGTCTCAGTCAGACAGACAGTCACAGACAGACAGACAGTCACAGACAGACAAACAGTCACAGACAGACAGGCAGTCACAGACAGACAGACAGTCACTGACAGACAGTCACAGACAGTCACAGACAGTCACATTCAGACACAGACAGTCATAGGCAATCACAGGCAGACACAGGTAGACACAGACAGACAGACAGACTGACAGACAGACAGACAGACAGACAAACAGACATACAGAGAGACAGACAGTCACAGACAGTCACAGACAGTCACAGACAGTCACAGACAGTCAAAGACAATCACAGACAGTTACAGACTGTCACTGACAGTCACAGACAGTCACAGACCGTCACACACAGTCACAGAAAGTCACACACAGTAACAGACAGTCACAGACAGTCACACACAGTCACAGACAGTCACAGACAGTCACAGACAGTCACAGACAGTCGCAGACAGTCACAGACAGTCACAGATAGTCACAGACATTCACAGACAGTCACAGACAGTCACAGAGAGTCACAGATAGTCACAGACAATCACTGACAGTCACAGACAGTCACAGACATACACAGACAGACACAGACAGACACAGACTGTCACAGACAGACAGCACAGACAGACAGACAGACAGACAGACAGTCTCAGACGGACCGTCTCAGACAGACAGACAGTCTCAGACAGACAGTCTCAGAAGGATAGACTCAGACAGACAGTCTGAGACGGACAGTCTCAGACAGACATTCTCAGACGGACAGTCTCAGACAGACAGTCTCAGACGGACAGTCTCAGACACACAGTCTCAGACGGACAGTCTCAGACGGACAGTCTCTGACGGACAGTCTCAGACGGACAGTCTCAGACGGACAGTCTCAGATGGACAGACCCAGACGGACAGTCTCAGACAGACAGACAGACAGACAGACAGACAGACAGACAGACAGATAGATAGACAGACAGACAGACAGACAGACAGACAGACAGACATACAGACAGAGAGTCAGACAGACAGACAGACAGACAGACAGTCAGGCAGACACACAGACAGACAGACAGACAGATAGTCACAGACAGTCACAGACAGTCACAGACAGTCACAGACAGTCACAGACAGTCACAGACAGTCACAGACAGTCACAGACCGTCAAACACAGTCACATACAGACACAGACAGACACAGACAGACACAGACAGTCACAGACAGTCACAGGCAGTCACAGACAGACACGGAGAGTCACAGACAGACAGAGAGTCACAGACAGACAGTCACAGACAGACAGACAGTCACAGACAGACAGTCACAGACAGACAGACAGACACAGACAGACACAGACAGTCATAAACAGTCACAGACAGTCACAGACAGTCATCTCAGACAGTCGCAGACATTCACAGACAGTCACAGACAGTCACAGAGTGTCACAGACAGTCACAGACAGTCACAGACAGTCATAGACAGTCATAGACAATCACAGGCAGACACAGGCAGACACAGACAGACAGACAGACTGACAGACAGACAAACAGACAGACAGACAGACAGTCACAGACAGTCACAGACAGTCACAGACAGGCACAGACAGTCACAGACAGTCACAGACAGTCTCAGACAGTCACAAACAGTCACAGACAGTCACAGGCAGACACAGACAGACACAGACAGACACATACAGACAGACAGTCTCAGACAGACAGACAGTCACAGACAGACAGACAGTCACAGACAGACAAACAGTCACAGACAGACAGGCAGTCACAGACAGACAGACAGTCACTGACAGACAGTCACAGACAGTCACAGACAGTCACATACAGACACAGACAGTCATAGGCAATCACAGGCAGACACAGGTAGACACAGACAGACAGACAGACTGACATACAGACAGACAGACAAACAGACATACAGAGAGACAGACAGTCACAGACAGTCACAGACAGTCACAGACAGTCAAAGACAATCACAGACAGTTACAGACTGTCACTGACAGTCACAGACAGTCACAGACCGTCACACACAGTCACAGAAAGTCACACACAGTAACAGACAGTCACAGACAGTCACACACAGTCACAGACAGTCACAGACAGTCACAGACAGTCACAGACAGTCGCACACAGTCACAGACAGTCACAGATAGTCACAGACATTCACAGACAGTCACAGACAGTCACAGAGAGTCACAGATAGTCACAGACAATCACTGACAGTCACAGACAGTCACAGACATACACAGACAGACACAGACAGACACAGACTGTCACAGACAGACAGCACAGACAGACAGACAGACAGACAGACAGACAGTCTCAGACGGACCGTCTCAGACAGACAGAAAGTCTCAGACGGACAGTCTCAGACAGACAGTCTCAGAAGGATAGACTCAGACAGACAGTCTGAGACGGACAGTCTCAGACAGACATTCTCAGACGGACAGTCTCAGACAGACAGTCTCAGACGGACAGACAGTCACAGACAGACAGTC
>JAPFQT010000257.1:115000-122500 GCA_027627225.1 Congeria kusceri | reverse complement strand
TTAGACTGTCTGTGTCTGTCTGTGACTGTCTGTGACTGACTGTGACTGTCTGTGCCTGTCTGTGAATGTCTGTGACTCTCTGAGATGACTGTCTGTGACTGTCTGTGACTGTCTGTGTCTGTTTGTGTCTGTCTGTGACTGTCTGTAACTGTCTGTGTCTGTCTGTAGGTCTGTGACTGTCTGTCTGACTGTGACTGTCTGTCTGTCTGTGACTGTCTGTCTGTCTGTGACTGTCTGTCTGTCTGTGACTCTCTGTCTGTCTGTGACTGTCTGTGTCTGTCTGTTACTTTCTGTGACTGTCTGTGACTGTCTGTGACTGTCTGTGACTGTCTGTGACTGTCTGTGACTGTCTGGGACTGTCTGTGACTGTCTGTGACTGTCTGTGACTGTCTGTGACTGTCTGTGACTGTCTGTGACTGTCTGTCAGTCTGTCTGTCTGTCTGTCTGTCTGTCTGTGTCAGTCTGTGACTGTCTGTGTCTGTCTGAGACTGTCCGTCTGAGACTGTCTGTCTGTCTGTCTGTGACTGTCTGTCTGCCTGTGACTGTCTGTGAATGCATGTGAATGTCTGTGACTGTCTGTGTCTGTCTTTGTCTGTCTGTGTCTGTATGTGACTGTCTTTGACTTTCTGTGACTGTCTGTGACTGTCTGTGACTGTCTGTGACTGTCTGTGACTCTCTGTGACTGTCTGTGACTGTCTGTCTGTCTGTCTGTTTGTCTGTCTGTCAGTCTGTCTGTCTGTCTGTCTGTGTCTGCCTGTGTCTGCCTGTGATTTTCTATGACTGTCTGTGACTGTCTGTGACTGTCTGTGACTGTCTGTGACTGTCTGTGACTGTCTGTGACTGTCTGTGATTGTCTGTGTTTGTCTGTGACTGTCTGTGACAGTCTGTGTCTGTGACTGTCTGTCTGTGCCTGTCTGTCTGTGACTGTCTGTCTGTCTGTGACTGTCTGTCTGTCTGTGACAGTCTGTGTCTGTCTGTGCATGTCTGTGACTGTCTGAGACTGTCTGTGACTGTCTGTGACTGTCTGTGATTTTCTGTGACTATCTGTGACTGTCTGTGACTGTCTCTGACTGTCTGTGACTGTCTGTGACAGTCTGTAACTGTGTGTGACTGTCTGTGAATGTCTGTGAATGTCTGTGACTATCTATGACTGTCTGTGACTGTCTGTGACTGTCTGTGACTGTCTGTAACTGTCTGTGACTGTCTGTGACTGTCTGTGACTGTCTGTGACTGTCTGTGACTGTGTGTGACTGTCTGTGACTGTCTGATACTGTGTGTGACTTTCTGCGACTGTGTGTGACTGTCTGTGACTGTCTGTGAGTGTCTGTGACTGTCTGTGACGGTCTTTGACTCTCTGTGACTGTCTGTAACTGTCTGTGACTGTCAGTGACTGTCTGTGACTGTCTGTGACTGTCTGTGACTCTCTGTCTCTCTGTATGTCTGTTTGTCTGTCTGTCTGTCTGTCTGTCAGTCTGTCTGTCTGTCTGTGTTTACCTGTGTCTGCCTGAGATTGCATATGACTGTCTGTGACTGTCTGTGACTGTCTGTGACTGTCTGTGACTGTCTGTGACTGTCTGTGACTGTCTGTGACTGTCTGTGAATGTCTGTGACTGTCTGTGACTGTCTGTGACAGTCTGTGTCTGTGACTGTCTGTCTGTGACTGTCTGTCTGTGACTGTCATTTTGTCTGTGACTGTCTGTCTGTCTGTGACTGTCTGTCTGTCTGTGACTGTCTGTCTGTCTGAGACTGTCTGTCTGTGTCTGTCTGTGTATGTATGTGTCTGCCTGTGACTGTCTGTGACTGTCTGTGACTGTCTGAGACTGTCTGTGACTGTCTGTGATTGTCTGCGAAAATCTGTGACTATCTGAGACTGTCTGTGATAGTCTGTGACTGACTGTGACTGTCTGTGACTGTCTGAGACTGTCTGTGACTGCCTGTGACTGTCTGTGACTGTCTCTGACTGTCTGTGGCTGTCTGTGACTGTCTGTCAGTCTGTCTGCTTGTCTGTATGTCAGTCTGTCTGTCTGTCTGTGTCTGCCTGTGTCTGCCTGTGATTGTCTATGACTGTCTGTGACTCTGTGACTGTATTTGACTGTCTGTGTCTGTCTGTGACTGTCTGTGACTGACTGAGACTGTCTGTGCCTGTCTGTGAATGTCTGTGACTCTCTGAGATGACTGTCTGTGACTGTCTGTGGATGTCTGTGACTGTTTGTGTCTGTCTGTGACTGTCTGTAACTGTCTGTGTCTGTCTGTAGGTCTGTGACTGTCTGTCTGACTGTGACTGTCTGTCTGTCTGTGACTGTCTGTCTGTCTGTGACTGTCTGTCTGTCTGTGACTCTCTGTCTGTCTGTGACTGTCTGTGTCTGTCTGTTACTGTCTGTGACTGTCTGTGACTGTCTGTGACTGTCTGTGACTGTCTGTGACTGTCTGGGACTGTCTGTGACTGTCTGTGACTGTTTGTGACTGTCTGTGACTGTCTGTGACTGTCTGTGACTGTCTGTCAGTCTGTCTGTCTGTCTGTCTGTCTGTGTCAGTCTGTGACTGTCTGTGTCTGTCTGAGACTGTCCGTCTGAGACTGTCTGTCTGTCTGTCTGTGACTGTCTGTCTGCCTGTGACTGTCTGTGAATGCATGTGACTGTCTGTGACTGTCTGTGTCTGTCTTTGTCTGTCTGTGTCTGTATGTGACTGTCTTTGACATTCTGTGACTGTCTGTGACTGTCTGTGACTGTCTGTGACTGTCTGTGACTCTCTGTGACTGTCTGTGACTGTCTGTCTGTCTCTCTGTTTGTCTGTCTGTCAGTCTGTCTGTCTGTCCGTGTCTGCCTGTGTCTGCCTGTGATTTTCTATGACTGTCTGTGACTGTCTGTGACTCTGTGACTGCCTGTGACTGTCTGTGTCTGTCTGTGACTGTATGTGACTGACTGTGACTGTCTGTGCCTGTCTGTGAATGTCTGTGATTCTCTGTGATGACTGTCTGTGACTGTCTGTGACTGTCTGTGACTGTCTGTGACTGTCTGTGACTGTCTGTGTCTGTCTGTGACTGTCTGTAACTGTCTGTGCTGTCTGTGTCTGTCTGTAGGGCTGTGACTGTCTGTCTGTCTGTGACTGTCTGTCTGTCTGTGACTGTCTGTCTGTCTGTGACTGTCGGTCTGTCTGTGACTCTCTGTCTGTCTGTGACTGTCTGTGTCTGTCTGTTACTGTCTGTGACTGTCTGTGACTGTCTGTGACAGTCTGTGACTGTCTGTGACTGACTGTGACTGTCTGTGACTGTCTGTCAGTCTGTCAGTCTGTCTGTTTGTCTGTCTGTCCGTCTGTCTGTCTGTCTGTCTGTGTCAGTCTGTGACTGTCTGTGTCTGTCTGAGTCAGTTTGTGACTGTCTGCGACTGTCTGTGAATGTCTGTGACTCTCTGTGACTGTCTGTGACTGTCTGTGACTGTCTGTCTGTCTGTCTGTGTGTCTGTCAGTCTGTCTGTCTGTCTGTCTGTCTGTCTGTCTGTCTGTCTGTCTGTCTGTCTGTCTGTCTGTCTGACTCTCTGTCTGTCTGTATGTCTGTATGTCTGTCTGTCTGTCTGTCTATGTGTCTGTCAGTCTGTCTGAGATTGTCTTTGTCTGTCTGTGACTGTCTTTGACAGTCTGTGACTGTCTCTGACTGTCTGTGACTGTCTGTGACTGTCTGTGACTGTCTGTGATTGTCTGTGACTGTCTGTGACTGTCTGTCTGTCTGTCTGTTTGTCTGTCTGTCAGTCTGTCAGTCTGTCTGTGTCTGCCTGTGATTGTCTATGACTGTCTGTGACTGTCTGTGACTGTCTGTGACTGTCTGTGACTTTCTGTGACTCTGTGACTGTCTGTGACTGTCTGTTTCTGTCTGTGACTGTCTGTGACTGACTGTGACTGTCTGTGCCTGTCTGTGAATGTCTGTGACTGTCTGTGATGACTGTCTGTGACTGTCTGTGACTGTCTGTGACTGTCTGTGACTGTCTGTGACTGTCTGTGACTGTCTGTGTCTGTCTGCGACTGTCTGTGACTGTCTGTGTCTGTCTGTCTGTCTTTGACTGTCTGTCTGTGTCTGTCTGTCTGTCTGTGACTGTCTGTCTGTCTGTGACTGTCTGTCTGTCTGTGACTCTCTGTCTGTCTGTGACTGACTGTGTCTGTCTGTTACTGTCTGTGACTGTCTGTGACTGTCTGTGACTGTCTGTGACTGTCTGTGACTGTCTGAGACTGTCTGTGACTCTCTGTGACTGTCTGTGTCTGTCTGTGACTGTCTGTGAATGTCTGTCTGTCTGTCTGTTTGACTGTCGGTTCGTCTGTCTGTCTGTCTGTCTGTCTGTGTCTGTCTGTGTCTGTCTGTGACTGTCTGTGTCTGTCTGTGTCTGTCTGTGACTGTCTGCGACTGTCTGTGAATGTCTGTGACTCTCTGTGACTCTCTGTGACTGTCTGTGACTGTCAGTGACTGTCTGTCTGTCTGTCTGTGTGTCTCTCAGTCTGTCTGTCTGTCTGTCTGTCTGTCTGTCTGTCTGTCTGTCTGTCTGTCTGTGACTGCCTGTGACTGACTTTGACTGTCTGTGCCTGTCTGTGAATGTATGTGATTCTCTGTGATGACTGTCTGTGACTGTCTGTGACTGTCTGTGACTGTCTGTGTCTGTCTGTGACTGTCTGTATCTGTCTGTGTCTGTCTGTAGGTCTGTGACTGTCTGTCTGTCTGTGACTGTCTGTCTGTCCGTGACTGTCTGTCTGTCTGTGACTGTCTGTCTGTCTGTGACTCTCTGTCTGTCTGTGACTGTCTGTGTCTGTCTGTTACTGTCTGTGACTGTCTGTGACTGTCTGTGACTGTCTGTGACTGTCTGTGACTGTCTGCGAGTGTCTGTGACTGTCTGTGACTGTCTGTCAGTCTGTCTGTCTGTCTGTCTGTGTCAGTCTGTGACTGTCTGTGTCTGTCTGAGTCTGTCTGTGACTGTCTGCGACTGTCTGTGAATGTCTGTGACTCTCTGTGACTCTCTGTGACTGTCTGTGACTGTATGTGACTGTCTGTCTGTCTGTCTGTGTGTCTGTCAGTCTGTCTGTCTGTCTGTCTGTCTGTCTGTCTGTCTGTCTGACTCTCTGTATGTCTGTATGTCTGTATGTCTGTCTGTCTGTCTGTCTGTCTGTCTGTCTGTGTGTCTGTCAGTCTGTCTGAGATTGTCTTTGTCTGTCTGTGACTGTCTCTGACTGTCTGTGACTGTCTGTGACTGTCTGTGTCTGTCTGTGACTGTCTGTGACTGACTGTGACTGTCTGTGCCTGTCTGTGAATGTCTGTGACTGTCTGTGATGACTGTCTGTGACTGACTGTGACTGTCTGTGACTGTCTGTGACTGTCTGTGACTTTCTGTGACTCTGTGACTGTCTGTGACTGTCTGTGTCTGTCTGTGACTGTCTGTAACTGACTGTGACTGTCTGTGCCTGTCTGTGAATGTCTGTGACTGTCTGTGATGACTGTCTGTGACTGTCTGTGACTGTCTGTGACTGTCTGTGTCTGTCTGCGACTGTCTGTGACTGTCTGTGTCTGTCTGTCAGTCTGTGACTGTCTGTCTGTCTGTGACTGTCTATCTGTCTGTGACTGTCTGTCTGTCTGTGACTGTCTGTCTGTCTGTGACTCTCTGTCTGTCTGTGACTGTCTGTGTCTGCCTGTTACTGTCTGTGACTGTCTGTGACTGTCTGTGACTGTCTGTGACTGTCTGTGTCTGTCTGTGTCTGTCTGTGACTGTCTGCGACTGTCTGTGAATGCCTGTGACTCTCTGTGACTCTATGTGACTGTCTGTGACTGTCTGTGACTGTCTTTCTCTTTGTCTGTCTGTGTGTCTGTCAGTCTGTCTCTCTGTCTGTCTGTCTTTCCGTCTGTCTGTCTGTCTGTCTGTCTGTCTGTCAGAATGAGACTGTCGGTCTGAGACTGTCTGTCTGTCTGTCTGTGAATGTCTGTCTGTCTGTGTCTGTCTGTGATGTCTGTGACTGTCCGTGACTGATTGTGACTGTCTGTTACTGTCTGTCTGTCTGTCTGTGTGTCTGCCAGACTGTCTCTCTGTTTGACTGTATGTCTGTCTGTCTGTCTGTCTGTCTGCCTGTCTGTCTGTCTGTCTGTCTTTGTGTCTGTCTGTCTTTCTGAGACTGTCTGTCTGAGACTGTCCGTCTGAGACTGTCTGTCTGAGACTGTCTGTGACTGTCGTCTGTGACAGTCTGTGACTGTCTCTGACTGCCTGTGTCTGTCTGTGACTGTCTGTGACTGTCTGTGACTGTCTGTGACTGTCTGTGACTGTCTGTGACTGTCTGTGACTGTCTGTGACTGTCTGTGACTGTCTGTGACTATCTGTTTGTCTGTCTGTTTGTCTGTCAGTCAGTCTGTCTGTCTGTCTGTGTCTGCCTGTGTCTGCCTGTGATTGTCTATGACTGTCTGTGACTGTCTGTGACTGTCTGTGTTTCTCTGTGACTGTCTGTGACTGTCTGTGTCTGTCTGAGACTGTCTGTGACTGACTGTGACTGTCTGTGCCGGTCTGTGAATTTCTGTGACTGTCTGTGATGACTCTCTGTGACTCTCTGTGACTGTCTGTATCTGTCTGTGTCTGTCTGTGACTGTCTGTGACTGTCTGTGTCTGTCTGTCAGTCTGTGACTGTCTGTCTGTGACTGTCTGTCTGTCTGTGACTGTCTGTCTGTCTGCGACTGTCTGTCTGTGACTCTCTGTCTGTCTGTGACTGTCTGTGTCTGTCTGTTACTGTCTGTGACTGTCTGTGACTGTCTGTGACATTCTGTGACTGTTTGTGACTGTCTGTGACTGTCTGTGACTGTCTGTGACAGTCTGTGACTGTCTGTGAGTCTGTCTGTCTATCTGTTTGTCTGTCTGTCCGTCTGTCTGTCTGTCTGTCTGTCTGTCTGTGTCTGTCTGTGACTGTCTGCGTCTGTCTGAGACTGCCTGTGACTGTCTGCGACTGTCTGTGAATGTCTGTGACTCTCTGTGACTCTCTGTGACTGTCTGTGACTGTCTGTCTGTCTGTCTGTCTGTGTGTCTGTCAGTATGTCTGTCTGTCTGTCTGTCTGTCTGTCTGTCTGTCTGTCTGTCTGTCTGAATGAGACTGTCCGTCTGAGACTGTCTGTCTGTCTGTCTGTGACTGTCTGTCTGTCTGTGACTGTCTGTGACAGTCTGTCTGTCTGTGACTGTCTGTCTCCGACTGTCTGTCTGTCTGTGACTCTCCGTGTATGTCTGAGACTGCCTGTGACTGTCTGTGACTGTCTGTGTCTGTCTGTGTCTGTCTGTGTCTGTATGTGACTGTCTGTGACTGTCTGTGACTGTCTGTGACTGTCTGTGACTGTCTGTGACTGTCTGTGACTGTCTGTTTTTCTGTCTGTCTGTCTGTTAGTCTGCCTGACTGTCTCTCTGTCTGTCTATCTGTCTGTCTGACTGTCTGTCTGTCTGTATGTCTGTCTGTCTGTCTGTCTGTCTGTCTGTCTGTCTGTCTGTCTGTCTGTGTGTCTGT
>JAPFQT010000257.1:92500-95000 GCA_027627225.1 Congeria kusceri | reverse complement strand
CGTGACTGTTTGTGACTGTCTGTTAATGTCTGTCTGTCTGTCTGTGTGTCTGACTTACTGTCTGTCTGTCTGTCTGTCTGTCTGTCTGTCTGCCTGCCTGTCTGTCTGTCTGTCTGTCTGTCTGTCTGTCTGTGTGTCTGTCTGTCTGTCTGAGACTGTCTGTCTGAGACTGTCCGTCTGAGTCTGACTGTCTGAGACTGTCCATGACTGTCTCTGACAGTCTGTGACTGTCTCTGAATGACTGTCTGTCTGTCTGTGACTGTCTGTCTGTCTGTGACTGTCTGTCTGTCTGAGACTGTCTGTCTGTCTGTGTCTGTCTGTGACTGTCTGTGTCTGCCTGTGACTGTCTGTGACTCTTTGTGACTGTCTGAGACTGTCTGTGACTGTCTGTGACTGTCTGTGATAGTCTGTGACTGACTGTGACTGTCTTTGACTGTCTGGGACTGTCTGGGACTGTCTGTGACTGTCTGTGACTGTCTGTCTGTCTGTCTGTTTGTCTGCCTGTCAGTCTGTCTGTCTGTCTGTGTCTGCCTGTGTCTGCCTGTGATTGTCTATGGCTGTCTGTGACTGTCTGTGACTGTCTGTGAATGTCTGTGACTGTCTGTGACTATCTGTAACTGTCTGTGATTGTCTGTTACTGTCTGAGACTGTCTGTGTCTGACTGTGACTGTCTGTGACTGTCTGTGTCTGTGACTCTCTGTCTGTGACTGTCTGTCTGTCTGTGACTGTCTGTCTGTCTGTGACTGTCTGTCTGTGACTGTCTGTGTCTGTCTGTGACTGTCTGTCTGTCTGAGACTGTCTGTTTGTGTCTGTCTGTGTCTGTCTGTGTCTGCCTGTGACTGTCTGTGACTGTCTGTGACTGTTTGTGACTGTCTGAGACTGTCTGTGACTGTCTGTGACTGTCTATGACTGTCTGTGATTGTCTGCGACTATCTGTGACTGTCTGTGACTGTCTGTGACTGTCTGTGATAGTCTGTAACTGACTGTGACTGTCTGTGACTGTCTGTGACTGTCTGTCTGTCTGTTTGTCTGTCTGTCAGTCTGTCTGTCTGTCTGTGTCTGCCTGTGTCTGAATGTGATTGTCTATGACTGTCTGTGACTGTCTGTGACTGTCTGTGACTCTGTGACTGTTTCTGACTGTCTGTGACTGTCTGAGACTGTCTGTGACTGACTGTGACTGTCTGTGCCTGTCTGTGAATGTCTGTGACTGTCTGTGATGACTGTCTGTGACTGTCTGTGACTGTCTGTGACTGTCTGTGTCTGTCTGTGACTGACTGTCTGTGACTGTCTGTCTGTCTGTGACTGTCTGTCTGTGACTGTCTGTCTACCTGTGACTGTCTGTGTCTGTCTGTTACTGTCTGTGACTGTCTGTGACTGTCTGTGACTGTCTGTGACTGTCTGTGACAGTCTGTGACTGTCTGTCAATCTGTCTGTCTGTCTGTTTGTCTGTCTGTCCGTCTGTGTGTCTGTCTGTCTGTCTGTTTGTCTGTCTGTGAATGTCCGTGACTGTTTGTGACTGTCTGTTCTGTCTGTCTGTCTGTCTGTGTGTCTGACTTACTGTCTGTCTGTCTGTCTGTCTGTCTGTCTGCCTGCCTGTCTGTCTGTCTGTCTGTCTGTCTGTCTGTCTGTGTGTTTGTCTGTCTGTCTGAGACTGTCTGTCTGAGACTGTCCGTCTGAGTCTGACTGTCTGAGACTGTCCATGACTGTCTCTGACAGTCTGTGACTCTCTCTGAATGACTGTCTGTCTGTCTGTGACTGTCTGTCTGTCTGTGACTGTCTGTCTGTCTGAGACTGTCTGTCTGTGACTGTCTGTCTGTCTGTGACTGTCTGTCTGTCTGTGACTGTCTGTCTGTCTGTGACTTCTGTCTGTGACTGTCTGTCTGTCTGAGACTGTCTGTCTGTCTGTGTCTGTCTGTGTCTGCCTGTGACTGTCTGTGACTCTTTGTGACTTTCTGAGACTGTCTGTGACTGTCTGTGACTGTCTGCGACTGTCTGTGACTGTCTGGGACTGTCTGGGACTGTCTGTGACTGTCTGTGACTGTCTGTGTCTCTCTGTGACTGTCTGTGCCTGTCTGTGTCTGTCTGTCTGTGACTGTCTGTCTGTCACTGTCTGTCTGTCTGTGACTGACTGTCTGTGACTGTCTGTCTGTCTGTGACTGTCTGTGTCTGTCTGTTACTGTCTGTGACTGTCAGTGACTGTCTGTGACTGTCTGTGACTGTCTGTGACTGTCTGTGACTGTCTGTGACTGTCTGTGACTGTCTGTGAATGTCTGTGACTGTCTGTCACTGTCTGTGACTGTCTGTGACTGTCTGTGACTGTCTGTCTCTCTGTATGTCTGTTTGTCTGTCTGTCTGTCTGTCAGTCTGTCTGTCTGTCTGTGTCTACCTGTGTCTGCCTGTGATTGCCTATGACTGTCTGTGACTGTCTGTGACTGTCTGTGACAATCTGTGACTGTCTGTGTCTATCTGTGACTGTCTGTGACTGTCCGTGACTGTCTGT
>JAPFQT010000257.1:70000-80000 GCA_027627225.1 Congeria kusceri | reverse complement strand
TGACTGTCTGTGTCTGTCTGTGACTGTCTGTGTGTCTGAGACTGTCTGTTTGTGTCTGTCTGTGTCTGTCTGTGTCTGCCTGTGACTGTCTGTGACTGTCTGTGACTGTTTGTGACTGCCTGAGACTGTCTGTGACTGTCTGTGACTGTCTATGACTGTCTGTGATTGTCTGCGACTATCTGTGACTGTCTGTGACTGTCTGTGACTGTCTGTGATAGTCTGTGACTGACTGTGACTGTCTGTGACTGTCTGTGACTGTCTGTCTGTCTGTTTGTCTGTCTGTCAGTCTGTCTCTCTGTCTGTGTCTGCCTGTGTCTGAATGTGATTGTCTATGACTGTCTGTGACTGTCTGTGACTGTCTGTGACTGTCTGTGACTGTCTGTGACTGTCTGTGACTCTGTGACTGTTTCTGACTGTCTGTGACTGTCTGAGACTGTCTGTGACTGACTGTGACTGTCTGTGCCTGTCTGTGAATGTCTGAGACTGTCTGTGATGACTGTCTGTGACTGTTTGTGACTGTCTGTGACTGTCTGTGTCTGTCTGAGACTGACTGTCTGTGACTGTCTGTCTGTCTGTGACTGTCTGTCTGTGACTGTCTGTCTACCTGTGACTGTCTGTGTCTGTCTGTTACTGTCTGTGACTGTCTGTGACTGTCTGTGACTGTCTGTGACTGTCTGTCAATCTGTCTGTCTGTCTGTTTGTCTGTCTGTCCGACTGTGTGTCTGTCTGTCTGTCTGTCTGTGTCTGTCTCTGACTCTCTGTGTCTGTCTGTGTCTGCCTGTGACTGTCTGCGACTGACTGTGACTGTCTGTGACTGTCTTTCTCTTTGTCTGTCTGTCTGTCTGTCTGTGACTGTCCGTGACTGTTTGTGACTGTCTGTTAATGTCTGTCTGTCTGTCTGTGTGTCTGACTTACTGTCTGTCTGTCTGTCTGTCTGTCTGTCTGTCTGCCTGCCTGTCTGTCTGTCTGTCTGTCTGTCTGTCTGTCTGTCTGTGTGTCTGTCTGTCTGTCTGAGACTGTCTGTCTGAGACTGTCCGTCTGAGTCTGACTGTCTGAGACTGTCCATGACTGTCTCTGACAGTCTGTGACTGTCTCTGAATGACTGTCTGTCTGTCTGTGACTGTCTGTCTGTCTGTGACTGTCTGTCTGTCTGAGACTGTCTGTCTGTCTGTGTCTGTCTGTGACTGTCTGTGTCTGCCTGTGACTGTCTGTGACTCTTTGTGACTGTCTGAGACTGTCTGTGACTGTCTGTGACTGTCTGTGATAGTCTGTGACTGACTGTGACTGTCTTTGACTGTCTGGGACTGTCTGGGACTGTCTGTGACTGTCTGTGACTGTCTGTCTGTCTGTCTGTTTGTCTGCCTGTCAGTCTGTCTGTCTGTCTGTGTCTGCCTGTGTCTGCCTGTGATTGTCTATGGCTTTCTGTGACTGTCTGTGACTGTCTGTGAATGTCTGTGACTGTCTGTGACTGTCTGTGACTGTCTGTGATTGTCTGTGACTGTCTGAGACTGTCTGTGTCTGACTGTGACTGTCTGTGACTGTCTGTGTCTGTGACTCTCTGTCTGTGACTGTCTGTCTGTCTGTGACTGTCTGTCTCTCTGTGACTGTCTGTCTGTGACTGTCTGTGTCTGTCTGTGACTGTCTGTCTGTCTGAGACTGTCTGTTTGTGTCTGTCTGTGTCTGTCTGTGTCTGCCTGTGACTGTCTGTGACTGTCTGTGACTGTTTGTGACTGTCTGAGACTGTCTGTGACTGTCTGTGACTGTCTATGACTGTCTGTGATAGTCTGCGACTATCTGTGACTGTCTGTGACTGTCTGTGACTGTCTGTGATAGTCTGTGGCTGACTGTGACTGTCTGTGACTGTCTGTGACTGTCTGTCTGTCTGTTTGTCTGTCTGTCAGTCTGTCTGTCTGTCTGTGTCTGCCTGTGTCTGAATGTGATTGTCTATGACTGTCTGTGACTGTCTGTGACTGTCTGTGACTCTGTGACTGTTTCTGACTGTCTGTGACTGTCTGAGACTGTCTGTGACTGACTGTGACTGTCTGTGCCTGTCTGTGAATGTCTGTGACTGTCTGTGATGACTGTCTGTGACTGTCTGTGACTGTCTGTGACTGTCTGTGTCTGTCTGTGACTGACTGTCTGTGACTGTCTGTCTGTCTGTGACTGTCTGTCTGTGACTGTCTGTCTACCTGTGACTGTCTGTGTCTGTCTGTTACTGTCTGTGACTGTCTGTGACTGTCTGTGACTGTCTGTGACTGTCTGTGACTGTCTGTGACAGTCTGTGACTGTCTGTCAATCTGTCTGTCTGTCTGTTTGTCTGTCTGTCCGTCTGTGTGTCTGTCTGTCTGTCTGTGTCTGTCTCTGACTCTCTGTGTCTGTCTGTGTCTGCCTGTGACTGTCTGCGACTGTCTGTGACTGTCTGTGATTGTCTTTCTCTTTGTCTGTCTGTCTGTCTGTCTGTGACTGTCCGTGACTGTTTGTGACTGTCTGTTACTGTCTGTCTGTCTGTCTGTGTGTCTGACTTACTGTCTGTCTGTCTGTCTGTCTGTCTGTCTGCCTGCCTGTCTGTCTGTCTGTCTGTCTGTCTGTCTGTCTGTCTGTGTGTCTGTCTGTCTGTCTGAGACTGTCTGTCTGAGACTGTCCGTCTGAGTCTGACTGTCTGAGACTGTCCATGACTGTCTCTGACAGTCTGTGACTCTCTCTGAATGACTGTCTGTCTGTCTGTGACTGTCTGTCTGTCTGTGACTGTCTGTCTGTCTGAGACTGTCTGTCTGTCTGTGTCTGTCTGTGACTGTCTGTCTGTCAGTGACAGTCTGTCTGTCTGTGAGTGTCTGTCTGTCTGTGACTGTCTGTCTGTCACTCTCTCTCTGTGACTGTCTGTCTGTCTGTGACTGTCTGTCTGTCTGTGACTGTCTGTCTGTGACTGTCTGTGTCTGTCTGTGACTGTCTGTCTGTCTGAGACTGTCTGTTTGTGTCTGTCTGTGTCTGTCTGTGTCTGCCTGTGACTGTCTGTGACTGTCTGTGACTGTTGGTGACTGTCTGAGACTGTCTGTGACTGTCTGTGACTGTCTATGACTGTCTGTGATTGTCTGCGACTATCTGTGACTGTCTGTGACTGTCTGTGACAGTCTGTGACTGTCTGTGATAGTCTGTGACTGACTGTGACTGTTTGTGACTGTCTGTTACTGTCTGTCTGTCTGTCTGTGTGTCTGCCTGACTGTCTGTCTGTCTGTCTGTCTCTCTGTCTGTCTGCCTGCCTGTCTGTCTGTCTGTCTGTCTGTCTGTGTGTCTGTCTGTCTGTCTGAGACTGTCTGTCTGAGACTGTCCGTCTGAGTCTGTCTGTCTGAGACTGTCCATGACTGTCTCTGACAGTCTGTGACTGTCTCTGACTGACTGTCTGTCTGTCTGTGACTGTCTGTCTGTCTGTGACTGTCTGTCTGTCTGAGACTGTCTGTCTGTCTGTGTCTGTCTGTGACCGTCTGTGTCTGCCTGTGACTGTCTGTGACTCTTTGTGACTGTCTGAGACTGTCTGCGACTGTCTGTGACTGTCTGTGACTGTCTGTGATAGTCTGTGACTGACTGTGACTGTCTGTGACTGTCTGGGACTGTCTGGGACTGTCTGTGACTGTCTGTGACTGTCTGTCTGTCTGTCTGTTTGTCTGCCTGTCAGTCTGTCTGTCTGTCTGTGTCTGCCTGTGTCTGCCTGTGATTGTCTATGGCTGTCTGTGACTGTCTGTGACTGTCTGTGAATGTCTGTGACTGTCTGTGACTGTCTGTGACTGTCTGTGATTGTCTGTGACTGTCTGAGACTGTCTGTGTCTGACTGTGACTGTCTGTGACTGTCTGTGTCTGTCACTCTCTCTCTGTGACTGTCTGTCTGTCTGTGACTGTCTGTCTGTCTGTGACTGTCTGTCTGTGACTGTCTGTGTCTGTCTGTGACTGTCTGTCTGTCTGAGACTGTCTGTTTGTGTCTGTCTGTGTCTGTCTGTGTCTGCCTGTGACTGTCTGTGACTGTCTGTGACTGTTTGTGACTGCCTGAGACTGTCTGTGACTGTCTGTGACTGTCTATGACTGTCTGTGATTGTCTGCGACTATCTGTGACTGTCTGTGACTGTCTGTGACTGTCTGTGATAGTCTGTGACTGACTGTGACTGTCTGTGACTGTCTGTGACTGTCTGTCTGTCTGTTTGTCTGTCTGTCAGTCTGTCTGTCTGTCTGTGTCTGCCTGTGTCTGAATGTGATTGTCTATGACTGTCTGTGACTGTCTGTGACTGTCTGTGACTCTGTGACTGTTTCTGACTGTCTGTGACTGTCTGAGACTGTCTGTGACTGACTGTGACTGTCTGTGCCTGTCTGTGAATGTCTGAGACTGTCTGTGATGACTGTCTGTGACTGTTTGTGACTGTCTGTGACTGTCTGTGTCTGTCTGTGACTGACTGTCTGTGACTGTCTGTCTGTCTGTGACTGTCTGTCTGTGACTGTCTGTCTACCTGTGACTGTCTGTGTCTGTCTGTTACTTTCTGTGACTGTCTGTGACTGTCTGTGACTGTCTGTGACTGTCTGTGACAGTCTGTGACTGTCTGTCAATCTGTCTGTCAGTCTGTTTGTCTGTCTGTGTCTGTCTCTGACTCTCTGTGTCTGTCTGTGTCTGCCTGTGACTGTCTGCGACTGACTGTGACTGTCTGTGACTGTCTTTCTCTTTGTCTGTCTGTCTGTCTGTCTGTGACTGTCCGTGACTGTTTGTGACTGTCTGTTACTGTCTGTCTGTCTGTCTGTCTGTGTGTCTGACTTACTGTCTGTCTGTCTGTCTGTCTGTCTGTCTGTCTGTCTGCCTGCCTGTCTGTCTGTCTGTCTGTCTGTCTGTCTGTCTGTCTGTCTGTGTGTCTGTCTGTCTGTCTGAGACTGTCTGTCTGAGACTGTCCGTCTGAGTCTGACTGTCTGAGACTGTCCATGACTGTCTCTGACAGTCTGTGACAGTCTCTGAATGACTGTCTGTCTGTCTGTGACTGTCTGTCTGTCTGTGACTGTCTGTCTGTCTGAGACTGTCTGTCTGTCTGTGTCTGTCTGTGACTGTCTGTCTGTCTGTGACTGTCTGTCAGTCTGTGACTGTCTGTCTGTCTGTGACTGTCTGTCTGTGACTGTCTGTCTGTCTGAGACTGTCTGTCTCTCTGTGTCTGTCTGTGTCTGTCTGTGTCTGCCTGTGACTGTCTGTGACTCTTTGTGACTTTCTGAGACTGTCTGTGACTGTCTGTGACTGTCTGCGACTGTCTGTGACTGTCTGGGACTGTCTGGGACTGTCTGTGACTGTCTGTGACTGTCTGTGTCTCTCTGTGACTGTCTGTGCCTGTCTGTGTCTGTCTGTGACTGTCTGTCTGTCACTGTCTGTCTGTCTGTGACTGACTGTCTGTGACTGTCTGTCTGTCTGTGACTGTCTGTGTCTGTCTGTTACTGTCTGTGACTGTCAGTGACTGTCTGTGACTGTCTGTGACTGTCTGTGACTGTCTGTGACTGTCTGTGACTGTCTGTGACTGTCTGTGACTGTCTGTGAATGTCTGTGACTGTCTGTGACTTTTTGTGACTGTCTGTGTCTGTCTGTGACTGTCTGTGACTGTCTGTGTCTGTGACCCTCTGTCTGTGACTGTCTGTCTGTCTGTGACTGTCTGTCTGTCTGTGACTGTCTGTCTGTGACTGTCTGTCTGTCTGTGACTGTCTGTCTGTCTGAGAATGTCTGTCTGTGTCTGTCAGTGTCTGTCTGTGTCTGCCTGTGACTGTCTGTGACTGTTTGTGACTGTCTGAGACTGTCTGTGACTGTCTGTGACTGTCTCTGACTGTCTGTGATTGTCTGCGACTATCTGTGACTGTCTGTGACTGTCTGTGACTGTCTGTGATAGTCTGTGATAGTCTGTGACTGACTGTGACTGTCTGTGACTGTCTGTCTGTCTGTTTGTCTGTCTGTCAGTCTGTCTGTCTGTCTGTGTCTGCCTGTGTCTGAATGTGATTGTCTATGACTGTCTGTGACTGTCTGTGACTGTCTGTGACTCTCTGTGACTGTTTCTGACTGTCTGTGACTGTCTGAGACTGTCTGTGACTGACTGTGACTGTCTGTGCCTGTCTGTGAATGTCTGTGACTGTCCGTGACTGTTTGTGACTGTCTGTTACTGTCTGTCTGTCTGTCTGTGTGTCTGCCTGACTGTCTGTCTGTCTGTCTGTCTGTCTGTCTGTCTGCCTGCCTGTCTGTCTGTCTGTCTGTCTGTGTGTCTGTCTGTCTGTCTGAGACTGTCTGTCTGAGACTGTCCGTCTGAGTCTGTCTGTCTGAGACTGTCCATGACTGTCTCTGACAGTCTGTGACTGTCTCTGACTGACTGTCTGTCTGTCTGTGACTGTCTGTCTGTCTGTGACTGTCTGTCTGTCTGAGACTGTCTGTCTGTCTGTGTCTGTCTGTGACTGTCTGTGTCTGCCTGTGACTGTCTGTGACTCTTTGTGACTGTCTGAGACTGTCTGTGACTGTCTGTGACTGTCTGTGATAGTCTGTGACTGACTGTGACTGTCTTTGACTGTCTGGGACTGTCTGGGACTGTCTGTGACTGTCTGTGACTGTCTGTCTGTCTCTCTGTTTGTCTGCCTGTCAGTCTGTCTGTCTGTCTGTGTCTGCCTGTGTCTGCCTGTGATTGTCTATGGCTGTCTGTGACTGTCTGTGACTGTCTGTGAATGTCTGTGACTGTCTGTGACTGTCTGTGACTGTCTGTGATTGTCTGTGACTGTCTGAGACTGTCTGTGTCTGACTGTGACTGTCTGTGACTGTCTGTGTCTGTGACTCTCTGTCTGTGACTGTCTGTCTGTCTGTGACTGTCTGTCTGTCTGTGACTGTCTGTCTGTGACTGTCTGTGTCTGTCTGTGACTGTCTGTCTGTCTGAGACTGTCTGTTTGTGTCTGTCTGTGTCTGTCTGTGTCTGCCTGTGACTGTCTGTGACTGTCTGTGACTGTTTGTGACTGTCTGAGACTGTCTGTGACTGTCTGTGACTGTCTGTGACTGTCTGTGATTGTCTGCGACAATCTGTGACTGTCTGTGACTGTCTGTGACTGTCTGTGACTGTCTGTGATAGTCTGTGACTGACTGTGACTGTCTGTGACTGTCTGTGACTGTCTGTCTGTCTGTTTGTCTGTCTGTCAGTCTGTCTGTCTGTCTGTGTCTGCCTGTGTCTGAATGTGATTGTCTATGACTGTCTGTGACTGTCTGTGACTGTCTGTGACTCTGTGACTGTTTCTGACTGTCTGTGACTGTCTGAGACTGTCTGTGACTGACTGTGACTGTCTGTGCCTGTCTGTGAATGTCTGTGACTGTCTGTGATGACTGTCTGTGACTGTCTGTGACTGTCTGTGACTGTCTGTTTCTGTCTGTGACTGACTGTCTGTGACTGTCTGTCTGTCTGTGACTGTCTGTCTGTGACTGTCTGTCTACCTGTGACTGTCTGTGTCTGTCTGTTACTGTCTGTGACTGTCTGTGACTGTCTGTGACTGTCTGTGACTGTCTGTGACAGTCTGTGACTGTCTGTCAATCTGTCTGTCTGTCTGTTTGTCTGTCTGTCCGTCTGTGTGTCTGTCTGTCTGTCTGTCTGTGTCTGTCTCTGACTCTCTGTGTCTGTCTGTGTCTGCCTGTGACTGTCTGCGACTGTCTGTGACTGTCTGTGACTGTCTTTCTCTTTGTCTGTCTGTCTGTCTGTCTGTGACTGTCCGTGACTGTTTGTGACTGTCTGTTACTGTCTGTCTGTCTGTCTGTGTGTCTGACTTACTGTCTGTCTGTCTGTCTGTCTGCCTGCCTGTCTGTCTGTCTGTCTGTCTGTCTGTCTGTGTGTCTGTCTGTCTGTCTGAGACTGTCTGTCTGAGACTGTCCGTCTGAGTCTGACTGTCTGAGACTGTCCATGACTGTCTCTGACAGTCTGTGACCGTCTCTGAATGACTGTCTGTCTGTCTGTGACTGTCTGTCTGTCTGTGACTGTCTGTCTGTCTGAGACTGTCTGTCTGTCTGTGTCTGTCTGTGACTGTCTGTCTGTCTGTGACTGTCTGTCTGTCTGTGACTGTCTGTCTGTCTGTGACTTCTGTCTGTGACTGTCTGTCTGTCTGAGACTGTCTGTCTGTCTGTGTCTGTCTGTGTCTGTCTGTGTCTGCCTGTGACTGTCTGTGACTCTTTGTGACTTTCTGAGACTGTCTGTGACTGTCTGTGACTGTCTGCGTCTGTCTGTGACTGTCTGGGACTGTCTGGGACTGTCTGTGACTGTCTGTGACTGTCTGTGTCTCTCTGTGACTGTCTGTGCCTGTCTGTGTCTGTCTGTCTGTCTGTGACTGTCTGTCTGTCACTGTCTGTCTGTCTGTGACTGACTGTCTGTGACTGTCTGTCTGTCTGTGACTGTCTGTGTCTGTCTGTTACTGTCTGTGACTGTCAGTGACTGTCTGTGACTGTCTGTGACTGTCTGTGACTGTCTGTGACTGTCTGTGACTGTCTGTGACTGCCTGTGACTGTCTGTGAATGTCTGTGACTGTCTGTCACTGTCTGTGACTGTCTGTGACTGTCTGTGACTGTCTGTCTCTCTGTATGTCTGTTTGTCTGTCTGTCTGTCTGTCAGTCTGTCTGTCTGTCTGTGTCTACCTGTGTCTACCTGTGATTGCCTATGACTGTCTGTGACTGTCTGTGACTGTCTGTGACAATCTGTGACTGTCTGTGTCTATCTGTGACTGTCTGTGACTGTCCGTGACTGTCTGTGACTCTCTGTGACTGTCTGTGAATGTCTGTAACTGTCTGTGACTGTCTGTGACTGTCTGAGACTGTCTGTGACTGTTTGTGTCTGTCTGTGACTGTCTGTGACTGTGACTCTCTGTCTGTGACTGTCTGTCTGTCTGAGACTGTCTGTCTGTGTCTGTCTGTGTCTGTCTGTGTCTGCCTGTGACTGTCTGTGACTGTTTGTGACTGTCTGAGACTGTCTGTGACTGTCTGTTACTGTCTATGACTGTCTGTGATTGTCTGCGACTATCTGTGACTGTCTGTGACTGTCTGTGACTGTCTGTGATAGTCTGTGACTGACTGTGACTGTCTGTGACTGTCTGTGACTGTCTGTCTGTCTGTTTGTCTGTCTGTCAGTCTGTCTGTCTGTCTGTCTGCCTGCCTGTCTGTCTGTCTGTCTGTCTGTGTGTCTGTCTGTCTGTCTGAGACTGTCTGTCTGAGACTGTCCGTCTGAGTCTGTCTGTCTGAGACTGTCCATGACTGTCTCTGACAGTCTGTGACTGTCTCTGACTGACTGTCTGTCTGTCTGTGACTGTCTGTCTGTCTGTGACTGTCTGTCTGTCTGAGACTGTCTGTCTGTCTGTGTCTGTCCGTGACTGTCTGTGAATCTCTGTGACTGTCTGTGAATGTCTGTAACTGTCTGTGACTGTCTGTGACTGTCTGAGACTGTCTGTGACTGTTTGTGTCTGTCTGTGACTGTCTGTGACTGTGACTCTCTGTCTGTGACTGTCTGTCTGTCTGAGACTGTCTGTCTGTGTCTGTCTGTGTCTGTCTGTGTCTGCCTGTGACTGTCTGTGACTGTTTGTGACTGTCTGAGACTGTCTGTGACTGTCTGTTACTGTCTATGACTGTCTGTGATTGTCTGCGACTATCTGTGACTGTCTGTGACTGTCTGTGACTGTCTGTGATAGTCTGTGACTGACTGCGACTATCTGTGACTGTCTGTGACTGTCTGTGACTGTCTGTGATAGTCTGTGATAGTCTGTGACTGACTGTGACTGTCTGTGACTGTCTGTCTGTCTGTTTGTCTGTCTGTCAGTCTGTCTGTCTGTCTGTGTCTGCCTGTGTCTGAATGTGATTGTCTATGACTGTCTGTGACTGTCTGTGACTCTCTGTGACTGTTTCTGACTGTCTGTGACTGTCTGAGACTGTCTGTGACTGACTGTGACTGTCTGTGCCTGTCTGTGAATGTCTGTGACTGTCCGTGACTGTTTGTGACTGTCT
>JAPFQT010000257.1:65000-67500 GCA_027627225.1 Congeria kusceri | reverse complement strand
CTGTCTGTGTCTACCTGTGTCTACCTGTGATTGCCTATGACTGTCTGTGACTGTCTGTGACTGTCTGTGACAATCTGTGACTGTCTGTGTCTATCTGTGACTGTCTGTGACTGTCCGTGACTGTCTGTGACTCTCTGTGACTGTCTGTGAATGTCTGTAACTGTCTGTGACTGTCTGTGACTGTCTGAGACTGTCTGTGACTGTTTGTGTCTGTCTGTGACTGTCTGTGACTGTGACTCTCTGTCTGTGACTGTCTGTCTGTCTGAGACTGTCTGTCTGTGTCTGTCTGTGTCTGTCTGTGTCTGCCTGTGACTGTCTGTGACTGTTTGTGACTGTCTGAGACTGTCTGTGACTGTCTGTTACTGTCTATGACTGTCTGTGATTGTCTGCGACTATCTGTGACTGTCTGTGACTGTCTGTGACTGTCTGTGATAGTCTGTGACTGACTGTGACTGTCTGTGACTGTCTGTGACTGTCTGTCTGTCTGTTTGTCTGTCTGTCAGTCTGTCTGTCTGTCTGTGTCTGCCTGAGTCTGAATGTGATTGTCTATGACTGTCTGTGACTGTCTGTGACTGTCTGTGACTCTGTGACTGTTTCTGACTGTCTGTGTCTGTCTGAGACTGTCTGAGACTGTCTGTGACTGACTGTGACTGTCTGTGCCTGTCTGTGAATGTCTGTGACTGTCTGTGATGACTGTCTGTGACTGTTTGTGACTGTCTGTGACTGTCTGTGTCTGTCTGTGACTGACTGTCTGTGACTGTCTGTCTGTCTGTGACTGTCTGTCTGTGACTGTCTGTCTACCTGTGACTGTCTGTGTCTGTCTGTTACTGTCTGTGACTGTCTGTGACTGTCTGTGACTGTCTGTGACTGTCTGTGACAGTCTGTGTCTGTCTGTCAATCTGTCTGTCTGTCTGTCTGTCTGTTTGTCTGTCTGTCCGTCTGTGTGTCTGTCTGTCTGTCTGTGTCTGTCTCTGACTCTCTGTGTCTGTCTGTGTCTGCCTGTGACTGTCTCCGACTGTCTGTGACTGTCTGTGACTGTCTTTCTCTTTGTCTGTCTGTCTGTCTGTGACTGTCCGTGACTGTTTGTGACTGTCTGTTACTGTCTGTCTGTCTGTCTGTGTGTCTGCCTTACTGTCTGTCTGTCTGTCTGTCTGTCTGTCTGTCTGCCTGCCTTTCTGTCTGTCTGTCTGTCTGTGTGTCTGTCTGTCTGTCTGAGACTGTCTGTCTGAGACTGTCCGTCTGAGGCTGTCTGTCTGAGACTGTCCATGACTGTCTCTGACAGTCTGTGACTGTCTCTGACTGACTGTCTGTCTGTCTGTGACTGTCTGTCTGTCTGTGACTGTCTGTCTGTCTGAGACTGTCTGTCTGTCTGTGTCTGTCTGTGACTGTCTGTCTGTCTGTGACTGTCTGTCTGTCTGTGACTGTCTGTCTGTCTGTGACTGTCTGTCTGTGACTGTCTGTCTGTCTGAGACTGTCTGTCTGTCTGTGTCTGTCTGTGTCTGTCTGTGTCTGCCTGTGACTGTCTGTGACTCTTTGTGACTGTCTGAGACTGTCTGTGACTGTCTGTGACTGTCTGCGACTGTCTGCGACTGTCTGGGACTGTCTGGGACTGTCTGTGACTGTCTGTGACTGTCTGTCTGTCTGTCTGTTTGTCTGTCTGTCAGTCTGTCTGTCTGTCTCTGTCTGCCTGTGTCTGCCTGTGATTGTCTATGGCTGTCTGTGACTGTCTGCGACTGTCTGTGACTGTCTGTGACTGTCTGTGACTGTCTGTGACTGTCTGTGACTGTCTGTGACTGTCTGTGTCTGTATGTGACTGTCTGTGACTGTCTGTGACTGTCTGTGACTGTCTGTCTGTGACTCTCTGTCTGTCTGTGACTGTCTGTCTGTCTGTGACTGTCTGTCTGTCTGTGACTGTCTGTCTGTCTGAGAATGTCTGTCTGTCTGTGTCTGTCTGTGACTGTCTGTGTCTGCCTGTGACTGTCTGTGACTCTTTGTGACTGTCTGAGACTGTCTGAGACTGTCTGTGACTGTCTGTGACTGTCTGTGACTGTCTGTGACTGTCTGTGATAGTCTGTGACTGACTGTGACTGTCTGTGACTGTCTGGGACTGTCTGGGACTGTCTGTGACTGTCTGTGACTGTCTGTCTGTCTGTCTGTTTGTCTTTCTGTCAGTCTGTCTGTCTGTCTGTGTCTGTCTGTGTCTGCCTGTGATTGTCAATGGCTGTTTGTGACTGTCTGTGACTGTCTGTGACTCTATGTGACTGTCTGTGACTGTCTGTGACTGTCTGAGACTGTCTGTGACTGTCTGTGACTGTCTGTGCCTGTCTGTGAATGTCTGTGACTCTCTGTGAAGACTGTCTGTGACTGTCTGTGACTGTCTGTGACTGTCTGTGTCTGTCTGTGACTGTCTGTGCCTGTCTGTGTCTGTCTGTCTGTCTGTAACTGTCTGTCTGTGACTGACTGTCTGTGACTGTCTGTCTGTCTGTGACTGTCTGTGTCT
>JAPFQT010000257.1:12500-62500 GCA_027627225.1 Congeria kusceri | reverse complement strand
CTGTCTGTGACTGTCTGTGATAGTCTGTGACTGACTGTGACTGTCTGTGACTGTCTGGGACTGTCTGTGACTGTCTGTGACTGTCTGTGACTGTCTGTCTGTCTGTCTGTTTGTCTGCCTGTCAGTCTGTTTGTCTGTCTGTGTCTGCCTGTGTCTGCCTGTGATTGTCTATGGCTGTCTGTGACTGTCTGTGACTGTCTGTGAATGTCTGTGACTGTCTGTGACTCTCTGTGACTGTCTGTGATTGTACAGTGTTTCTATATCTACATGTGTTTCCTGGTTTAAATACGTTGTATTTCGAGCCACATCGTGTTTTATGGAAAATGTAATGTGCTGGTAAATACCGTATTTGGAGCTAGGGCAATCACATAATTGGAAAGAGTGTCGAACTAGATCTAGTATAGTGTGTTTTGACTATGTTCAAATCGAACATGAATGGATCTAATGCATGTTAGATCTAAATAATTGATATATAAAATCAGGTAATATTTGTTTGTATTTGTCTTTAATACAACTAGAAAGTATTTACCTTAAAATATAAGCCGGTAATCCTAAAAACGGAAGATTTATCTGCTAGCAATGTTCTTAATTGTTTGATTTAGTAGTAATAACATCCTGGCAAAGAATTGAACGACTCGGTTGAATGCGTATAAACAGCCGTGTTCTGTTGGAATACTGGTGTTAACTGCATTAACCAACGACGGTAAACTGCAAGTGTAGCGATATCATTAAGCCACGAATGACAAGTTGCTTACTAATCAACTCAGAATTTCAGTTAAATGTTTAAATTTACAAAAGTGTATTTTTAAACAACAGCGCATGCGAGTACCACAAAGATATTAATTCAACAAAAATACTGATTAAAATTACATATCTGTTTGAAAAATGGTTGTGGTACTCACACGCGATGATGTTTGTTTACAACAAAAGTGATTCTATTGACAGAAATTGTTGTTTTCAAAGAAACGCACGCTGTTTGAACGTTCCGCGTGCCGTCACACGTCCGCGCGATGGTTTGATATCCATGTCAACGTCAAGCGCACGTCATGATCTAACTACAGGCATGATTGATAGTGTTTGTAAATGAAAGAAATCGTCAATTTTATGGACCAAAATCGGCCCTTAACAACCCTAGTCCTTTCTACAGAGTCAGGACTTGAACCATTGGTATCCAGAAGAACACGAAAAAAAAACTAGTTACGTTTTATGTATTTAGTTTACTTCCACAGAGTGTCGGTGGTATATCAAATTACAACTTACGAAACCAAGACGATTATAGCTTGCCCCTATCTCGATTAAGCACATAAATGTATATTTTTTCCAAACTGCAATTAGACAGTGGAATGCTCTAGATAAAGACACTCGCGAAAAACCTATAATATCATCCTTTAAATCGGCCAAAAGTCCACAAACACATGAATGCCCAAAATAATTCCAGATAGGGAGTAAAAAAAGGTAATATCCTTCACGCAAGACTTAGAAATCTTTGTTGTATATTAAATTTTGATATGTACAGACCTAACTTATTAGCTGACCCATCTTGTGCATGCGGAGCTCCGTGCGAAAATGCATGGCATTATTTTTCGAATGTTCCAAATTTGCCAATATAACCCTTAACTATAAACAAAATCAACCGTAACTTAAACCTTAACATTTTGCTATTTGTCAATCCCAACATGTCTTTGGAATTTAACGAAACAGTTTTCCGTACAGTGCATGCATTCATAACAGGTTCAAAAAGCTTTTTAATTTAGTATGCAATTTCCATGCATTCGCAATTTTGTATAAACTATCTTACAGAACAATGGTGCACCAACTTGTATATGTATATGTATATAGTTATTGTACTTACTGTTTTGTTAAACAACTATTAATGTTTTAGTGCTAACTACCTTATTTGTGTAGCTGGGAGAGGATCTCGATAATGTTGTAAAAATGTGTAATCCAATCCCATTGCATGTTTGATGCAAATACATATGTTTAGTTGTTTACCAATATTTCACACAGGTATATTTCTTTATGACTTTAAAATGTATATACACACAATGTATTTGCACAGACTTAACAAAATGTTAAAATAAACTAAATGATATTGCAATTAGTCTATGATGCAATTTTTTTTTATATAGGACATATATATCGTGTATATTTTATATCGATACATTTTCTATAATATAAAAAATAAATTAATCTGTAGAAATCAGTTAAGTTTTGACCCAAATAATTCAAAGTGTCAAATGTTAATTTTCAGAGAGAACGTTGACAAATGTTATGTACATTTACGAAAACATACAGTTGAATAACTTATAATGTTGCTCGTATGTCCATTATTTCCACCTAACCTTAACGTATATATTATACCAAATTATACGTGAAACGATTGTAAAAAATATAGATGTTAGAGTATAAGCAACTTCTACAGAATTGGTCTCACAATAAGTCAGTAAAATATGATTAATGTCGGATTAATCTGTTTATTGATTGAACTCGAAACAATACGTAATTTGCGAGTAAAATTACCTATAAATGCCCTTAAATAAGTAAACAGGCGCCCATATCCTCAAATCTCTGTACACTGTTGCAACTATCGCCATACTCACGAGGATGCAGTTTCACCATTTAGGGAAACAAAACACTCGTGAACACTACTGAACCGGAATGGTGTCCCTTGAACTTTGCGTACACTGCCGTCTCTAAGAAATCTTGCATCATACGTAGAAATGCAGACATTGTTGATACATCGCTGTGTAAGGCTGTTAAGTGCTTGCAGACAGTCCTATTACGGTTCTTGCCAGTTGTTTTGCTGTCGCATTTATCGACCACGCCTTCATAACTCATCCCAGACTTGCTTTAGTTTTTCATGTTTGGATTATCCGCCCAGAATGTCATTTCCGGTTACCGTGAAGCGGGATATCTAGGCGAATTTATGACGAAGCGTTGCTATCGTCATCGGCTATCGATGAAACGCCACTTGATGCTTTCTGAAATGATGGGCAGATATATGAATACATATTTGTGTCATGCAATTGATTGTCACTAAATAATATAAAGACTCGTCGTAGTTTACCGTTAATAATCGGCATCAAGTCAACTTGGATTAGAAAGCGTTTTATGTATATATACGTTGAACAACACTTTGATCTCTCTCTGGATCAAGCATTGCGCAATGAGCCTGTCACCGTCCTCGATCGGGCGGCCAGACAATTCCGTAACAAGATGGTCCACAAATGGAGAATACAACTTTAATTTCCAATATTGGAACCTCAGAAGCGCATTTTGACGATGTTGCAAACGGAGTTTTTTGTTTGCCCTATGGCGAGATGAATCAACACATAATGCACTGATAATGTCGATGGACTTATGGACTTGTCATACAAAGCATCTCATGTCTAAGTCTTCTCTGACATACTTGGTGGTATTATCGAAACGAATTCATTTTATGTATACAAGTTAACACAAGGAAGACCAAAGGGGAAGTTAATCTGATATCATTGTCAATTGAAATGGAGCCACCCTTGTATTCCTGATAAATTGATTAATTCCGAACAGTACCTTATTAAGAATACCATTGTATTCCTGTAAAATCAGGTATGCTTGTATATTTATATACAGTGTACTCCGACCAATACCCCTAATCAACACAGACAAGGGTTTTTATGCATTTCCGGCATGTATTTCACTTTTGTTTTTTACGATTTACGAAATTAATTTTACGCACGTGCGTAAGTGCGAAAGCCCAGCTACGCGCCTGCAACAAACATAACCTTTCTCTAACTAAGCAAGTATTAAAACAATAATTTTTGTTTCATGAACTGCGCAAAAAGTTTACTACGTTTTGTTAATACTTTAGTTTGGTTTCTAGATATAATATTTCCTTAAAATCTGTACGGTGATGTTTTAAAACGGTTACATAAGTGTAAATATGCAAAATTGGATGCTAAAAACGTTATTTATAAACTGATACAGTCTAATCAATCAAAGAGGTATAATTTGTCTATTATCAGTAACAACTGCCTGTTAGTTTTTGACAGTGAATTTATTTTAACTGTAAATAATTACCTATGCTCATTAGGTAAACCGCTTTAAATATATATATCGTGTTAATTTGAACAATAACAGCTTTAAAACCTATCCCCAAACACGAAAACATGAAATTTAGTATACTATTCACGTTTTGTAGAATAAATAATTGTTCAATTTCCGTTTGCATAAGTAATTGTACACGCTACGCGAAACCCGCAAAGTTCGCGAGATGCGAAGAGCCGATTTTATCGCGGAGCTCCGAGCGCTCCCTCGCGATTTCACGAATCCACGCTAATTCTCGCGACTAAAATTCGCGCGTATTCGCGAACTGTCGTAGCGAAGGATTTTGTCCCGCCACGAATTGCGTCGAAAAACTAATTAGTAAAAATGCACACCTGAACGCAATATGTTCACTCAGCGGTCAATTAATAATTCTTTTTAACAAAACTTATATAAATGTAATACTCTGAATTTCTTTATTTACAGTATCATTTAAACATGCATTTATGACAACACAATTGCGATATTTTTGTGGAAAGTCTAATTAAGTAATATTATAATATATCGGTTCATAAATTACAAAAAAATAAAAAAATAAAAAATGATAAGAAAGTATTTTAACACTACACTGACTAAGAAATTATGAAAACAAGGTTTTTTATATCATGATTTACGCAATAAATTTGCTAAATTCTATATAAAATATAATGTCTTAGTTTCTAAATACAATGTTTCTTTGAAATGGTTCTTATCTAAAGAAATATCCCACCTATCATTTTACAGTGATATTTTTTGAAACGAGTGCTCAAATGTAAATATGTTAACGTGAATGCTAAACGTTTACTTAATAATTTAGTACACTCTTTCTTTTCAAAAGGATATAATGCACTTTTACTAAAAACACATGCTTATTAGTTTTCAATACTGAATTTCTTTCACCGTTACAAATTCGTCGTTTTAAATGGTGGATAAGTAGCTTTAACTTCTTTGCGTTTTAAAAATTATGACGTCATCGTGTGCATTGCGCGATTCTGGATAATGTCATCATTTAAATATTTTACTGTCTTAGTGACGTATGTAAGATTATCTAGGATATATTGTACCCTTTTATTTAATAATTTAGAGCACTTCCGATTTATACACTGGTTTTAACACCTACGTTCATTCAGTTAAATTATTTGTTTTCAATTTGGGTTAGCAGGAAGATGTAGAATAATAGATGAAGTTGTATTCATTTTAAAATAAACATATACAACACAGCTATGTAATCTGGCTTTTTACAACCAATATTACGGCTTCTTCCTGAAATTGCATGACGATGATCTGATAATTGAACTATATGATGCTTTCTCTTTAAAGCTTTTTATAAAAAGACGAGATGTAGTTAATACTTGTTTTTGTTTCAGTGCATCATGCCTCAGAAAGTTGCAATTCTGCTGCTCTGGTTTGCATCTAGTCATTTAGTAATTAAATGGTAATGAAATTAAATAATATTCTCTTTTATTGCTGTTTGATTTGGATTGCGATGCTATGGGGTTAATTTTTATTAACACTTACATGTTTTGTGAATAATTCTGGGTCAGGTGTCAGGTTGGTGCGCACATAAACCGATTTAAACCCCCCATGCTTTTCATTGACCGTTCCAAGGCGATGACCCCAGTTTTATTCACGTGTCTTTTGTGTTTGTTATGTGTTTTGTGTGATGACTTAGTCCTGTGTATTGTTTTTGGCAATTGGTCACTTGCCATAAATGAAAGGCATCGGGCTGCTAATAAGAGTTCTCTCCTGCTGTCGCAACTGGAGTTTCGCTTTGTTTATATTTTAATGATTTTTGTCCGAATAGCAAGTTTTAACTAAGCTTATGCCTCAGGTAGTTGCAATTCTGTTTCTCTGTTGAACTTTTAACCATGTAGTAATTACAACTTATTCACACGTGTGGGCTAAGTGTGAGGATAACTGTGAGGTTCGGCATGCCTTTAAAGCGGTTTAAACCCCCCAATGCTCTGCATTGACCGTTCCAAGGCGGAGACCCCAGTTTTATTCATTTTTATGTTTTGTGTTGTGTTGTATGTATGGTCCTGTATTGTATAGGCAATATACCACTTGCCTCAAATCTAGGACAAGCGGATGGTAGTAAGGGTTTAACTCCTGATGATGTCTCTGGAAGTTCGTTATTCCTATATTTATTAGCCATAAACAACGATAATGCGAGCAATTTTTCGATCAAAGCATGGCCTGACATTTTCTGCAGTAACAATGCGAACTATATTTTACAATTTAGGAACTTTTTGTTCGTGCTGTTTATTGGTAATTTAACAACGGTAAATGTCTTTCTTTGTATATAGAAAACTCTGAGCATGTCATGTTAGAATCTTCTTCAGACTTTGCAAATGGTTGCCGATGACTTTTTATATTGTTTGCATTTTAAAGCATTTGACTATTAATGAAGGATTATGGTTCTAATTGTGTCATAACATTTTGTCCGTATGTGAATTCCTAATAATTACGACATTTTATACCATGTTACTTGAACAAAGTCATGTAGGTGTGCGCGATTCGTACAATAATAATACAGACGTTGTATTATAAGAAAAGCTCTATTGGCATTTATTTAGTTTGTCCTTTTACAAATATCCGTGCAATGGAATACATGTATACGCGTAACTATGCTGCACAATTGTTGAAGCATTGTGTATAATAATAAATGTATAAAAAGTTGACGATGTTGAATCGACTTGTCATTTATTTGCATGTTGTATACATCATGGTATATATCGGCTAAATGTGTATATTTATTTAAATCGAAACATATTTTACACGTGATTTTATAGACGTACTTCTTATACAAAAATTTATGGATGCGTATTAATCTTTGGTTAGTCATTGATGGTCATTATGTCGTATTATTTTAAACCTATTTTTTTTAAACTCGAGTGTGTTGAAAGCCAGCTTATTGACACTGTCGAGTAAATGTCCTGTGAAGAACCAATACTTGGTGTCTTAAGAAGGATAATTTGAACGCTCCCCAAATACGAGATTGGATCGAGCTCCTGATCTCCCAATTGCAAGGCGGACACCACATCCATTACGCCATTGTGACTTTCAACGTTTAGTTTGGTGTATTTTGCCATGCTCAGGAGACTCGGCTCCATGTTAAAAAAAAGAAAAAAGAAACAACACAGTATTAAGCCCCTTTAAAAGAGTCGCTCAAACTGTTTTTTAAAAGAAATCTTTCAACATTCGCAGAAATGCATTTGTTACGTGTTTCAATTTCACGCCTTTGCAGGATTTTCCAGTCTCTATGAACATCCGTTAAGGGCTGGTTTAGTTGCTGTTGTTGTGGGTCATTATTATCATCAGTTGTTACTTAGAAATACCAATTTCAATAAGGAAATAAAACCCTGTTGTACTTATTTGAATGAATTCTGTTTCGTTCAATGATTACTTTCATTATTTTCTTTTCGGAACCTATTGATATTAAAAAAGTATAAACACTCAACAATTATCTAAATACATATTATGTTTGTTTCCTTAATTGTTCATCGTTTTCACACATCACCTCCAAAGAGTGATACATATTTTCGTTCGCTGCAGTAAAATAATGCAATTTATTTCCAACTTTTCATTACTCAACTGTTGTACATCAATTGATTGATGGTTTATTGGACACAGTACTTTGTTTTACTGATGCTATTTTGTGCATGTCATTGATGTAAATTCAGAATAATCCGCCTTGTGAGGATGTAGCATACCTGCCGACGGTCTGCTTCCCGTTCTTACAAGTTATTTTGCTGTCGCGTTGACAGAACACGCCTTCCATTCTCACCCCAAACATGCCCAACAGGAATAAGGTCTGCACTCATTGGAACGCGGCTGTTCTGTAGCATTTTCCATGTTGCCCTTGTGACACGGAGCTGTGTGGTGTGTGAGAATCATGCTCCGGTTTTCCTTTATAATTCATGATATAAGGTTTGGTTTCAAAATCTCCCGTTGATAAAGTTCACGTTAACAAATTACGCGTTCAGGGGACATATTCCAGAAACAACTTGTGTAAAATCTTATTCAAAACTTTAAAATCAACGTGTTAATTCAATTGAATTTGACATTTCGCATAGTATAAATTTACTGTCATCTGAATGATTTAATCATGTTCACTTAACTGTAAATCACAAATTATAAGTACTAGTACAAATATTACATAATATAAATTTAAACTGAAATAAACATATTCAGTTCAATTAAACTTAAGATGGTTCGGCAATATGGCCCCAGTTTTATCATGGACCACCTGCTTACTGACTCTGCTGTGCAAACAACCTTTGCAAACCAATGACGCACTTTGTCGTCATTGCCGGTAACGATTTGCAATGACAACGTTAGTCTAGTAGCCATTTAACGTCCAGCATGTCGTCTTTTCCATATCCACCGCAGTGTATGGTGACTCACCGTTTATCTAACTTGTTCAGGTGTGGTAACTTCCTTCGCGGTTGTCTTGCAGCGGTCTGGTACACATCCGGTAGCATGGAATTCATCACGAATTATTGCTTTCGTCCTCGGCTGTCGATAAAACGCCCATGCTTCCTGAAATTATGGATGCACATTTGGTTTTTATTAAGGAACTAACGTCAACGGATCAACGAAGCGTACCGCTAGCACTCGGTATTCATTTTTTATTTGTAAGCATTTGTTGTATAAATACCTCATACAAAACTTGTGTTCTTACATAAGAGAGTTGACTTATAATTTGATAGTTTGCCGTTTAATGAGACAGTTCATAAGTGGTGTAAAATTATATTATAGTATGTTATAGTATTAAAGTATCTTAGATAATAAAAATTGCACTTGACTGCTCGCCGTAGCACAGACGCACAAGTCCGCCATTAACCGGCACATTTATTAGTTTGGTTGAATTGCATTGTATATTCTTCAATGTTTCTCATATTTAAATGGTTGCAAATATCAGTTAGTATCATCATCATCATCATCATCATCATCATCAACAACAACACAATCATCATCATCATCAGAGAAGCAGCAACAATACGATAGTAACAGCATTATGCTATACTGTTTCAAAAAAGCAGTTAAACAAAACACGATTTCAGTTAATCTATTTTCTCGCCATACGGAGAACTCGGAATTTTGCAAAAGTGTGAGACAATATGGGCTGTTATTTCTAGTAGTCGAAATGACTTAATGCCCATTATGTAACATGAAATCTAACTGTATTATATTAACAGCCATATAGTTACAACTTGCATTTACATTTTAGATATTAAGTCATGTATAACATGAAACACATCATTTAGACTAACATACATAAGTACAAGTATTAATAACATCGTTTATTTAAGAAATAGTTTTCGATTTTGAAATATTTATCTGCTAGTAAACAACGATATGGAATTCAGACGCGTATAAATTAAATTAAGACATCTGAAGCTCGGGTGGTTTTATATCCCTGCCTCAGAACACGTGTCCGTTGATGAGCACAACCGAATGCAGGGCTGTTTTTCAACGCTTTGGAAATATGACTTATTCCCGTGAAATTAAGAATTTTAGCGTCAATTCACCTAAAATAGGGTAGAAATGTTTTATTATTTAAATGTGAAGAATTTATTGACAAAACTACATAAAATAGATTGTTATGAACAAAAACAAATCAGTAAAATGGTTACTACAACTTAAACAGTCTTTATTTCTACACTTAACACTTCTAATTTCCAAACATCTAAAAGTCAAACCATTAGTTTTGAATATTGTGACTGAATTTTGGGAAAAAAAGATACTATTTGCCATGGGAATATGACGCAATAACGGCTATAAAATCGGCTGAAAAAGAACACACTGGAATGCCCGTGGATGAGCGTAACAGAATGTCCGCTGATATGTGTATATTCAAACATATTCAGCGAATGTCCGCTTATATGTGTAACCGAATGTCCGCTGATGTGCGTAACCGAATGTCCGCTGGTATGTGTAACCGAATAACCGCAGTTACGTGTTACCGAATGTCCGCTGATATATGCAACCAAATGTCCGCTGATATGTGAATGTCCGCCGATACAGGCAACCAATTCTAACATTAAAACACTCCATCTAAATCTGTACATATGCATATCTTAAATTTCGATCTTTCTCGGAATCGAGATGATTTCTATTCCACACGTATCACCGCGGTTTGCTCGTGCATTGTCGGCATCTGCAAACTGACCCTGAATATACATGCTAGCTGTTCACGAGGATATCGTATCAGTTCTAAGCGTTCAACTTCTGCACTATATTTTTCAACATGTTGACCAAATGCAATGGAGCTGTCTATATGTGCGTATGTTCATACACTGATTTAAACAACCATAATCCCCACTTACAGTAGTTAATGCTGCATAGCGGCGTATCCGTTCGCTCAATAAACGAACACCTTGTGTTACGATAGCTTATTATTTTTATATATCGATTCTTATTATAAGCATATAACACATTAGCAAAAGGAATTAATTTCAATTGCACGTTTTGTTGTATCTAATTTGTATTTGACGGTGAGCAGCATATGCTTAAGTATTATATAAACGTTAAACAGTGTAAACGATTTCCAGATTTTATTTATTGTCGGTGTTAATGAAAAATGAAAAATAACAATACTTTGTATAAATATTTCAGTCGCATTAAAATTGTCTGATTTGAAATATACATCATTGAAAAATACATGTACACATGTATCCTATATTTTAATGAATTTGTTGCAGTAAATTCATGGTACGTCCTTATTTTAACATGTTTTTATTGTATACATGTTTGCTCTTGCAGTGTTTGTAGCAAGTGTAGCAAGTGTATCAGCAATTCATGATTTATATGAGAAGTTGTACGACGCCTTTGATATAATTACATGTATCAGCCTTAGTTGTTTCCTTCTTATCAACTCTAAATATATTGATTACTCATTGATATTTGTCTAATAAATGTATGATTCTTGCATGGATAATTGATTATCTTAACGTATGCAAGATTCACGGTATATACTAATTTCACTTGCCTAACTGATTCATTCAACACTCCGTACATGTCGGGCCCGGCTAGCTCAGTTGGTGGAGCGCTGGACTGTCAATCCGGGGATCGTGAGTTCGAACCATAGCCCGGCCACATCACATAACATGTGGGGATTGGTCATAAAATTATTTCTACGGCGATTCTCCCCATACCTCTGATTCTAGTAGGGCAGTTGTCAGTTACTGGCATAAGTATGTGCACTGAGTACAGGTAACCCGCTTAAATCGGCTAGGCTTGCCCAGGAAAAGTGTGAGTAGGTTAACTGACCGCCGTAATATGACTGAAATGCTGTTAAAAACGGCGAAAATCCAAACCAACAAACAAAAATTTCAACGGCACAGAGCCATTAAATTTGAACTACCCTGATGTCGTATGTGTCGATTTAAATATTCAGTTAAAATATACATTCATTGTATGTTTCGGAATGTGTATTTAAGCCAGACTGTTGTATTCTGTTTAATCAAAAATACGTAACTAGAACCCGCTACTTACTAATTCATAGTTGAACAGTTCAGCAAGTCCTTTAGAAAATGTAATACAGTTAAAACAAACAATTTATAAATCAACTCATAAATTGAATTATTGTATTCGCGGTTATAAAACGCGTAATTAGTGGACACAGGCTGATTTAGAACGGCAGACAACTATTGCTTCCCGTATATTGTGTGACTTAACAGTTGCATTTATTAGCTCGACTATTCGAAGAACAGGTGAGCTTTCCTACTCTACACGGCGTCGGCGTTGGCGTCTGAATGTGCTCAAAGATTTTATTGGAAAGCCTTGTAACTTCAAAACTACAAAAGTTATTCACTTTAAATATAGGATATACCTTTGTCATCAACTCTGGTATCAGGGGCAGCATTCCCCAAAACTATGTTTTGTATTGTAACAGAGTTATGCCCGTTTTTCACATAGATTTTCTGGCTAAAGTTTATATTCAAAAGATATGCAACTTCGAAAGTAAAGACGTCAATTACTTAAAACTTGGAATATACCTTCGTCATCAACGCCAGTTTCACGGGGCAACTTTCCCTATAACTCAGTTTTGTACTCTGACATAGTTGTGCACCTTTTTTAAATCAATTTTTCTGGATTAAGTTTTAATTAAAAGTTTTGTAACTTCAGAATTACATGTTTTTCACTTGAACATTGGAATATACATTTTTGTCAACAACTCCAATATTAGGGGCGACATTCCCTATAAATCGGTTTTGCATTTTGACAGAGTTATGCCCCTTTTTCACATAGATTGAGTGGTCAAAGTTTATATTCAAATAAAAACAAAGCGAAACTCCAGTTGCGACAGCAGGAGTGAACTATTATTATCAACCCGAAGTTCTTTATTTATGGCAAGTGACCAATAGCCAAAAACAATACACAGGACGTCACAAAATCACATAAAAACACCAAACACAAAACACACATGAATAAAACTGGGGTCATGGCTTTCGAACGGTCAATGCAAAGAAATGGGGGTTTAAACCGGTTTATGTGCGCACGAACCTCACACTTGGCCCAGAATTATTCAGAAAACATGTAAGTGTAAATAAAAATTAACCTCATAGCATCGCAATTCAAAATAAACAGGAATAACAGAGAATATTATTCAATTTAATTACCATTTAATTACTCAATGGCTAGATGCAAACCAGAGTAGCAGAATTGCAACTTTCTGAGGCACGACGAAATGAAACAAAAAACATGTATCAACTACATCTCGTCTTTTTATAACAAGCGTTAAATACATAGCACTATATAGTTCAATGTTCAGATCATCGTCATGCAATTTCAGGAAGAAGCCGTAATGTTGGGTATAAAAAGACAGAGTACATAGCTGTGTTGTATATGTTTATTTTAAACTGAATAAAACTTAATGTATAATTCTACATCTTCCTGCCAACCCAAATTGAAACAAAAATTAACTTAATGAACGTGGGTGTTAAAACAAGTGTATATATCGAAAATGCTGTAAAATGTTAAATTAAAGGGCACAATATCATATATAATCTTATGCTACGTCACTGAGACAGTAAAAATATTTAAATGATGACATAATCCAGAAACGCGCAATGCACTCTATGACGTCATAATTGTTAAACGCAAATAAGTTAAAGCTACTTGTCCACCATTAAAACGACCAAGTTTGTAACGATGAAAGACATTCAGTATTTAAAACTAATAATCATGTGTTTTTTAGTATAAGTGCATTATATCCTTTTAATATCTAAGAAAACTCGTATAACCTAAAAACTATACAATGTATTAGCTATATAAGGTTTTCATTTGAAACTCGGAATAATTTGATTAAATAATTGACATAGCTCAGTTTTGTATTCCAACAAATGTATGCCGCTTCCACTTTCCAAAATATGTTCCAACTGAAATACTTCGAATATTCGAGCGCGCTGTCCTCCGACAGCTCTTGTTGTATTATTTATATGTTCACACTCAGTTAGTGCAAATAAACGCGTAATAACAGTTCATTTGAATAATTAAAGAGATATTTTCACGAAACTACATGATTGGATATCATGGACTTTCCGATAAACAATTTCTAAATCAATTTAATAAACAGATAATAAAAAACCTATATGTTCGTGGAACTTTCCGGAAGTTTCAGTATACGGACCTAAGTTTATGAAAAGTTTCATTGTTCGAACGGTCAACTGACAAACGGTAATAGCGACATCAGATGTTCATTCAAAACAAGCGAACATTTGTGATTTTGGAGGACATGATGTAGCTAAATACTTTTGCGATACATTGCAATAAAATGGTCTTAACAATAATCTGTAATCTGAAAATATATATGTGGCGCGTCCTGAGAAAACCGGTCTTAATGCATGTGCGTAAAGTGTCGTCCCGGATTAGTCTGTGCAGTCCTACAGTTGATTTATGTTTAGAAGAGACTTTCTTGAAACAGAAAATACCATTAAAGCGGAATAATATTCAAAAAGCAACTGTTGATGAAAACAAGTTTAGTAAGCAGTAATATATTATATCTCAGGTTAGTGCATCATATAAGGAAATGATATTAATACACACCGCTGATATATGTTGGCATAATTATACAGCAGCAAAGGTACATATACTAATTTCATATGTATCGGTGTATAACATATGATATTTAAAAGCTGTTAGAGGCGTACATGATTTATAGGTAAAAAATATAATACATATTGCTAAGGTCACAAAATTTCTTTACAAAGATAGCTAGGTTTCTTTTAATATTACTGTTAGTACATTTAAGGAGCTCAATACATTTTGGCATATTTTGTCTAACAGAGTAATATGGTTTTAAATATGTTTTTCTTAGTTCGTTATTCAGCTTACATTCGAACAAAAAGTGGAATTCATCTTCAAAAATGTTAAATATTCAACAAATTCTATTTTCTTGTGGGATAGGTCTTGGTTTGGGCCATCTACCAGCCTCTATTTCTAGATTATGTGCAGACATTCTAAGCCTAGATAATGCAAATATGCAACTGTCTATGTTAACTTGATATACATATGGTTGCATTTGAACATCAGCAATTGTACAATAAGATTTTGCTCTTGATGACTCATTAATACCGTCCAATCTTGCAGAAACGCATCATGCAATCTTTGTTTTGTATAATAGCAAAAATAGGTTTACATCTGCAACACCTTGGAAAAGCCATCCATATTTAAAATCTTAATGATTGCAGTACCACTTTTACCTTGTATGGCCATGGTGTTGAGTAATGTGTGCTTTCTATCCTTTCATACAAATTATCATATACTAGTCTCACATACTTAATATTTTCTATTTTTAAAATTGTAAACCAATATTTAATTACACTCAGGTAAAATTTAATTTTTAGTGGTGACCTTCCTAATTCTCCATAGACAAAGTTATTTTGGGTTTGTGCTCTTCCTCCAATTAGCTCTTTACATAATTTTAATAGTATTGTTTAGGCCCCATATCTCTGTCCCATGGCTCAAAACCGGATTTATTAATGTGTAAAATAGATCCAACTTGTGTTTGATATTAATTGTTGTATACTTTGAGATGCAGCGTTTTAGCTTATATAACGCCTTTGTTGATTGACCTGTCAGTGATTCAAAGTGAGCCTTAAATGAAACCCCAGTTGTGAAAACGATTCCTTAATAAGTGAATTTTTCAACAATCTCCAGAGCTTGTCATTTGTATATAAAAGCATAACTTTTTCTTCAGTGTACCTCTTCTAAAATGATAACCTTAGTTTTCTTCTGTATTAACTTGTAATTTCCATTTATTGCAATATGATTCTAATAAATGTAAACCGTTTTGAAGCCCATTTTCAGTTTCTGATAATAGTACAATGTCATCTGCATACAATTATAAGAATAATTTTAGGGTACCTATCTCCAGACCCTTAAAATGATGGGTGATTAAATACTCTTCAATGTCATTTAGGTACATAGTGAATAAAATACGTGATACAGACTATCCTTGTCTGACTCCAAGGAAGCACTCAAACTCATCACTGAGGTTATTATTATGCTTGACTTTTGATTTGACAGTAACACAAATGGATGTTATTATATCTAGCATTTTGCTCTTATTCCGTATTTTATTAACTTGTACCAAATTACATCTTGAACTAGGTAATCAAACACTTTAGTAAAATCCACGTAAGCAACAAACAGTTTTTTACGATTATTTAAAAGATTCATAATGGTATTATGCAGAACACATATATTGTCTACAGTACTCATTTCACTTCGAAATCCTGCCTATGCCTCAATGTAGACATGATATTTTTCGGCCGAAATATTCAATTTATTATTCAAAACTTTTGAGAAAAGCTTTCCCAAAGTGCTTTGTAATGTTATATCTCTGTAGTTTCCTAGTACATCAGTGTTCCCTTTTTTATGAGTAGGGATAATATGCCCTTCAGCCCATTTTTCAGAAAAATAACTAAGGTCAAGTAATTTATTAAATATTTTATGTACTGTGTCTGTAAAATATACATTTTTAACTCCATATTTAAAGAACTCATTAAAACAATGTATCTGCTCCTCCCGATTTATTATTATTCAATGATGTGCATGCTTTTTGAATCTCACCTATGCTAATATGCTGATTTAATTCATCAAACATAACCTGCAGTTCTCAATTTAGGTATCTTTCATTAAAATAGAGTATATATTTTCATTTGGTTGAAGGAACACAGACTGTGGATCGTTTATAGATTTAAAATAGTCTAAAATCTAATTAGTACCTATAGAACATTTAGTTTCAACTACAGATCCTTCTAGTAATTGACAGAACTGTTTTGCATTTTTTAGTTTAGCATGTTCTAATGTTTTAGTTTCATGTTTTGCATAGTCATATTTCCTTTTCCTAACTGTTTTTTTATGTGCACTTCTTGCCTTCACCATTTCTAATCTTGATTCTATATTTGGATTGTTTCTCTATGTATTCAGACATTTATAATATTTAGACTTTACATCTGAACATTCGTTATCGAAGAATTTTTTATTACCAATGTGTTGATTTCCGTCTGCACAGTGCATACTTAGTTGCTTTTTAAAAAGTCGGTTACATACATTTTCTAGAATATCACACAAATGTTGTAGGTTTCCATCTATCAGTCTGGTATTATCAGATAACTCTGTCTCCTCACATAACTATTTAAATGTGTTAGTTATGTTTTCATTTTAGATGCAGTTTATATAAATATATATTTTGTCTGCATCCCATTTGTATTTAAAATTTACAAAGCTTGATACACTTTCAGTATTTGTGACATTTTCACAATGCTTAACAACTTTCATAGAAATAAAAAATAACACTAAGGTCTGGCATAATATTGGGATCTAATATTTCAAATTTTTTGTATACATCTTATAATTCTCTTGAAATACTTATATATAATAATAACATCATATTAAAAAATATTCATGACAATGAACAATTAATTAATATGCACTATTTCCTAAATTTCGTCCGAAAAGGTTACACAACACTAAATTGCATTTTCCTTCTGAACACTCCTTGTTATATCACACGAACTGCAAGAAACATACTGCGTCAATTGTAACTCCGCGAGTCGAATGTGTAAACTGACTGGTCATAACTAAAGTATTATAAGAGCAATTATGCAGCAAAACCAAACATAACCTTCTGTTTATATCTACTAACACTTCCCTAAAGTTGTATAATGATAGCAAAAAACTTAAACATAAAGTTATTTTCTGCAGAAACTAGGGGGACGTCGCCGTCGCCAAAGTTACCCTTATGTGTTGCCTTTTGGGACGACACAAACATAATATATTTACGAGGGATCTTAAATGTTTGGACCCCAAAAATACTAAAGAAATGAAATGAGTGTTCAATAAGTGCTGTATTCAACATCTACAAGTTGAATTGTCTATAATGTAAATTCATATAAGTATATTTGTGTTTCTGTATGCGCCGTTTACAAGTTAGATGCATACTGCAATGCATACATTTAAAAATGGTGTATTGGGTCAGTACACATATCGATGATCACATGCACATGTTGTGTATTCAGTCCACTTGCAAGGTGGAACTATTATATGTATTCCAATTTTGAACCCCAAAACTGATAAATTGATCTGAAAAATATTGATTATATATACTTTTTAAATGTATGAATAGGAATTGTGGAACAGAAAGTTTACCCTGTTCCATTAGAGACAAATAGTAAATTTTCCTTCTACGGTTTTATTATAGGGTTGATGATGATTGAAGAGAGACACAATACAATAATTATTTTGTTATATTTCTAAAAGCAACTTACCTGTGCATACAAGTTTAATTTTTGTTGCATATAATTAGAAGTTAGTTGGAAACATTGAGCGTATCTTTCTTTTGTTCCATACTTTACAGGCTAAATGGTTTTGAGTATGCACAACTTGAGCTGTGCATGTGAATAATGTAATAATTACCAAAATATCAATACCCTATCAATAAGCACATACATGTTATGCTATATCAACAGTTCAAAGAATATAAATGACATCGAAGAGGCGAAATAATTAACGTTTCATTCGCACTCAGAATATATGGTCGGCAAGTTTATTTTGCACACACACAGAAAAACAAATATAAAAAATGACCACATATACACGTTATTATGTCAACAATGCATTTTAAGTAAATTATGAAATATGTACAGCCGACATTTTATGCAAATTAACATACGTTAGTTATACAGAACAGAAAATGTATACGTTAGGAATTAATCGTACAAACGAGATAAATAAACATGGGAAAAGGCAAACTTATACCATATTTCAGAGAGTTTTTATTGCTTTGCGGTTTTCAATAATGTGATATCAGATCGGTAAATTGTTGGCGGACCCTAATATGCAAGCTTACTGTGCAATAAGAAACGTGCAGTACATTAAATATAGTTGTAATTTATACGCACTCCACTTATTGGACTGAACGATTGCACTGAGTGGACACATTGCAACAGACCTAAATTTGGAATGACACGTATGCCAAGCATGTCAGACATCACGTAACGTCTAAGAACTGCCCATTGGGATCGGCATTGTGGAAAGTTGCAATGTGATTGCTAAATATGGTATAAAACATTTGTAGCACCCTTTGACCTCAATATCTTAATTATTTCATCTCTCCCTGCGGGCTCGTTAAATCACTGAAATATCACGGTAAAAATGTGCTAGAACTATTACATATAATGAGTATAATGTTATAATAAACTAGTGACCCTTAACACGATAAATAGTACACTAGCACGGAATAATGTTATGTTACATTGGCCGACATGTATGCGATGGTGGAAAATTTCAACGAACTATACAATTATGAATTATGTAGTGTCCGTTATATGGGGCATCACTGCGCAATGTTATCACATATTTACTTGGCATTTGCAACAGAAATAGACAGCGTTCGATTAAGGTTGTATGAGTCAAGTATATCCAAGCACAATGAATAAAGCAGTTCTGCACACGTGATCAAAACTGTGGGTTGTGTTCTACAGAGACGAGGTAAGCGATGATATCATCATCCATGCCGAGGAGATATGAAATCAGTTCTTCTTATGGAGTCTATCGTTGATGTTCACTAAGAGGTTAGTAAAGAACACCGACTTTGTTGAAGAATACATGCAGCTGGGATAGTGCTTCTGATGACAGACAGTAGAAATAGAATGCGTTCCAGATTTTTGGACATATCTCGTCACGAACACTACTCGGATGATCGACCTCAGGGAGGAACAGAGGAATATAATGCGTTTGAGGCTGCCTGGGTGGATCCTTGCTACCGTCCATATAGTGACTGCATTGAGGCTTTTTGAAGAAAACAAAATTCTTATTTTGTTCTAGTCAAGTGCGTCATTTTCTGTATTGCCTGCTTGCAAATTGACGTCCATGTTGCTTTTGTTGAAAATACCCCTTTTATTTTTGAAGCGTGCCATGTATTTTAGAAGCTCCTATTTGCCAAGTATTCTCATGATATCTGGTATAAAACCCGGGCTCCTGTGTTCGCACATGTTGGGATTAAAGTCGGTAGGCGAACAAGACGTGACGCGGCTCATTCAGAGGAAAATGACATAGTGTTCCGAGAAAAAAGGAGTTTTTGGAGGTCGATTTGTGCTTCAAAAGGCGACAATCCCTTCAGACAGATAACCGTTTCCGAGCAAGGTTAGGGCAGATCTTGATCACGTTTTAGTCAGAATTGATGGGCTTTCTTATTGCTGCATATCTGTAATGGATACAGTGTCCCATGGCTTGCATCCAAACAGAGCTTTGGAAATAGCGGTGGTACGCCTTGGACACATTAACATAACATCGACATTTATGCATGAATATATTACAGATCCTTTACGATGAATACTTAGTTTCTGTATTAGAAAAGATTTAAATCGATGTAAGAGTATTTCAATGAAAATTGTAATGTTATGATTAAAACGCATGAAACACGTGCACAAACAAAACCGACCTTAATTGGGGTTATAATTCAAGTGCGTTATTTACCCTAGTAATGTATCCGGACAAAAGCCATCATCCCGGACAAAAGCCTCCTTAATGTTTTTGACATCCCTGGATAAAATCCACTCCCGGACAAAAGCCAGTTCGTAAATAATAGGTGAATTCTTTAATTAATTATCGCCCACACTTAGTCTGCATGACGTGGTTCAAACTGATTTTAAGGCTGTAATTTATTATGTATGCGATGTAGTAGTTGTGTGATGTGTCTAACAGAAACGTAACACATTAAAACATGTCAACGAAAAAATACTACAGACACCTAAGTCTGACACTAACGTGCCTTTAGAAGACTGTGCATGTCGTTTGGAGTATTCCCAGCATACAAGTATTGTTCACCTGGTTGACTTCTTCTGCGTGTGTTCATGGACAAGCTTTTTCAAGCCTTATTTGCTTGTGGGAATTTCCATTGTGATTATGATACTTCAACAAATTTGAAGGATTAGATATACACAGAAAAGTAACAGTATACTGGTCATTAACATTGAGCGGGCTTGAGTTGGGGGGTAGGTTGTGTCCGTATTCCGCTAAAAGAGTGCATTAGTTTCAGGTCAATGCGTCGGAGCTATGGTAAAGAGCTTCTCAGCAATGTTAAGTTTTCACATTTTCTTCCGGACGCAGCGTGACAGTGCTCCGATTGGCTGCTTTGTTATGTCTCTTTCATATGGTCATAACATATGCTATTTTGATACGAGTCTGATACAAATGTCTGCATTTTTCCGTTAATTCGGATTCAATTGGTACACCACCCCATTTGTCTCTACTTTATCGAATGCAGACTGCACGTTGAGATATGTGCAGACTGATTCCGCGTTTGCAGCAAAAATCACAGGCTACTTTAAGAATGCTAGATACCCTTTGCAGCAATTATTTTTCTGGAATCCACAAAGCAGGTTGTTTAACTTTGACAGAGTTGGTTGGTTTTCGATGCGGTGAATTGTCAGCTTTTGGAGTAATTTTGATATCACTGTACAAGCCGTCTATCTCTGAAGATGTCTGAGTCAGTTTTTTTCACTTTCCTTTGTGCTATGACGTTGTAATGTTATTAAAAGCGTCAGGTATTTTTTTTTGTCGTACATTATTGAATTAAACAGCTTCAGTAGGCAAGAAGTTAGTTCCGGGCCGCCTCTCATGAAATATCCGTAGGCGACGGTGTTAATAGAGGCACTTCTGATGTTGAATATATCTTAAGATAACATGTCAAACATTGAAATGTTTGTGGTTGGCACGAAACTCGGGGTTCTCTGCAAACAAGTTTCTTGCTCCATCCGTTGGTTATCCGGTAGATCGTTGTTGCACTTTTGCCTTCAAAATCGAATTCACCGTGTTTTTTATTTTAGGCGCACTTAGAGTTGGCAACTTTCCAGAAAAGTGTTTGATCAATTTCAGATACAGTGTCTATATTTTGAAGTTCCAACTGGTCATAGATATTCAATCCTCGTTTAACAAGGATGCATCCATCAGTACAAGCAGCTGTGTTATATATGTCTTATAGTTGTCATTCTATATGTGTAATGACAATATATTTAACTTCAAGCATAAATATAATGTAATAATAAACAACGTTAAGTCATCATCAGTATTAAACAAAACAAAATTAACTAATTATGTATTCATTTTATATCTTTTATGTAAACACTATCCAAATAGCCAATGTCTTTCCACTGCAGATAGCGAGTATTTATATACCACCACAATGTCATATTTAAGCATTAATTGCTCAATAGTATATTTATTACATGTATGTAGAAATGACAATCTAAATTAGCAAGTGTTATGTTGAAGTATATTTATGTACATACATTAATGTCCAAACTAACATAGTTCGTTAATCTTTTGAATATGTCAACTTGTTAAGTTAAGGAACAGACATAAATATATTATACACATAACACAGAATATTAATTCTTATTTTCAAAGAAACACTACATTTTCTATACAATCACAATATTTAAACACGTATCTGAAATTACACACTTTTGTTTGTATCATAACATTATATACAAGTTCCAATGAACAACGTTACACTGTCATATTAATTGAAATCACTTGTTATGTGTTAATAGAACTGTCATATACATGCACAATAGTACGTTATTACACGTTGAACACCAGGATATTGTTATTACTATTTTGTCCCACAATAATGGAGGCTGAGTTGCTGTTGTAGCAGACTGATTCTGGGGTCTTTACTCCATCCTTACCTGTAGCCAGAGTAGCCAGCTTCTTGCTACCCTCACTATCCACCTGTATGACAGTGTCGGACCAGTAGCAACAGACTAACAGGTGGCCTGCAGGTGTCACATGTGCAGCCTCTAGGCCTCGTAGTTCCGGGTCAATGAAAGTGGACAGGACTGACCCATCCCTGGCCAGGGTGAGGAGCTTGTGCTTGGCCCAGTTGGTTATGTATATCCTATGACCTGTGGGGCTGACAGCACATTTCCATACTGAAAAAAAGAGTAATATCGTGATATTTAATAACTTTAAATGTCCAATTATGTTAATAAACAAACTGTGGTGATATTGTATTATCTTTCATGTGTTGTTGTTTTCAAAACAGACAATGACACATTTTAAAGATATGAATAAAATCCAATACTAATATATATTTCAGAGTAGTTGAAACGTTATGTATCAGTTTATTGTCTATAGTTTGAAAGGTTGATATGCAACTGGTGGTTAGAATTGAAGTCTACCACAAGTACACAGATGAAAACAGTTACACACTACAATGAACATGTACACATGAATGTATCAGCTGATGTAACTACATGCAGTAATAATTTCCTATACATGTATACTGATTACAATGTATTGACATATTAGTGAAATTGACACAAGCTGACATTCATGTATATGTACACTATTATGACAGTAGTTGTTATGTTTGTAACATTTTACAACAGAAAATAATGTTTCAAAACAACCGGGATAAAAACTTTTATATTTAGTTCTTCTTTACCAGTTGCAAAATACAGTTGCTAAAGTCATAATTTCGTAAACATATAGTTAAACTTTTCTCAATAATGTTCAACAACAATTTAAAGTTATTTTATTTCATATAATGTAATGAAGCAAGGTTAAAAATGAAAATAATTATTCATGTCTAATAATCGGAAACGCACAAAATATAAACACCAGGTCACAAAGTGTGTCATTGAAAAATAAACAGTGTCTATTTATAGACATGCAATGTAGTGGCAGTCCAAATACATGATAACTCATATATATAAATCAATAATACTGAAAATCATTCTTAACTGCTGTTGAGATAATAAATTGACCATGTACATTCTACAACTACGCAGACTTACAATTACCTTACATTACATATTCCTAATGATATATGGATGAAACCACCATGATTTGTACCTGTATAGTTATCTGATGTATCCTCATACAGCTTTCCGACCAGTTTCCCGCCCAGTGAGTACTTGCGCAGTGCCTTACCAGAAGTAATATACAGGTCTCCCAGGTGGAGGGCGATACCTTTACATACATGTTGTATCTGAAACTTAGTGCCCTTCATCAGCTTCGCATTTTTGATTGTGATAAACTGGATCACATGTGTGTTTCTACTATCCAAGGTAACAGCAACCTTACTTGGAGTGATCTGACACATGTCTTGTGGATAAGGAGACACATCACAGTCACTGACCACCTGGTACTGCTGATCTAGCAGCTTCAATTTCTTGTTATTCCAGTCTGCAAGAAGGATATGACCATCAGAGAGAAAACAGATGGCAGAAATAGTGCACGTTTTTGAATCACTTAATATTTTTACATTATACACTGACGTTTCCTTCACAGTTAATACCTTGTCCGACTTCCCCAGCACTGCCAATGCTTGTTGTATTGTGTACAGCCATTTCTTGCTCGCTATAAAGGAGAGTTCATTATTCTCCTCAATATGCTGCATGGCTTCATGGAGCCGTTTCAATTCATCCTGGAGCCTCGTGCAGTTGTAAATATCACGCTTAAGAGAATCTTTCATACTCATCAGTTCATCTTTTATTTCCTTCACAGTATTATCCAATTCATCTAAAATGAAATTCATGTTTTTACACAGTTCTTCTTTCTTGTATTGCTCATTTTCATAAGTACTTTTATCAAATTCATCCAACATGGTGTTAATATTCTGAGGCATTTCTTCTTGCATGTGTCGCTCATGCTCGTCATACGAAACTTGAAGAGATTTAATGCTGGCCTCCCACTCATTCAGCAGACTCTTCATTTCTTCAAGAATAGTTTGTGTGACTGACAGTTGAGGTAGGAGGTCTGTGGAATGTGTTTGGGCCAACTCAGAAATGAGTGTTACTTTAGTGCACAGTCTGAAAGAAAATATAGTATAATAAAATGCCTAAAATAACTCGGTTTCTTTGTTAAATATAAAGACAATGCTATTATAATTTCTTCAGAGATGATGAAAATGAAAGGCTTACATAAGTTATTTTAAAACATAATATTCTTAAACTGGATATTCAAGCTTAATTATATAAAATATAAACAAGAGCTGACTCAGGACAGCGCGCTGGACTATTTACTAATCTTTGATCGTATATATTCTGTCAGTGACATTAAATAGTGACCATGAAGACGTATTTGACATTTCAATTGAATATATATAGTAGTTACAGAGATATGCACGCACACTTTAAGCTTAAGATTTTTAAGTATATAAGGGGAGGTATATTTGTGCTTAAATGCTGGTCACTGTTATGGGCAGTGACCTGAAGAAACTTCAAACCTGACCTGACCTGATATTATAACTCTAAAGACATGTGTGAAGTTTAAGCTGAATATCTGGTATAGTTACAGCGATATATACTATCACATAAACCTTAACCTAAATTTTCTGGATACAAAAAGCGTCATAGTTTTGCTAAATTGCAGGTTAGAGTAATAGGCCTTGGTCTGTGACCCTACACAATGACCTCGGAGACATATGTGAAGTGCAGTAGTTACATATATACTTGTTGCACGCAAACCTGAACCTAAATTTTCTAAGTATACAAAGGTGCATAACTCTGTAAATTGCATGTCAAAGTTATGAGGCTTGGTCAGTGAACTTATATATTGACCCTGAAGACATGTGTGATGTTTCAATTGAATATCTGTAGTAGTTATACAGTTATACAGATATGGTATTGTTGCACGCAAACTAACCTGAATTTTCCAAGTAAAAAAGGGCATAATTCTGCTAATGTGCAGGTCGGAGTTATGGGTCTTGGTCAGTGACCTCACTTAATGATCGCCAAAGACATGTGTGAAGTTTCAATTCAATATATGCAGTAGTTAAAGAGATCTGTATTTGTTGCATGCAAACCTAAACCAGAACATTACGCCGTCGCCGACGAACGGGTGAGTAGTATAGCTCGAAATATTCGGTGAATAATCGAGATAAAAATGAATACGGCAGAATTGAAATTACGGCTACGTTGTTAGAAAAGGCAATAATGGAATTTAAAGGCTTGAGCATGAACATGTTTCATTTTGTTAACATTTCTGTAATAGATATAAGCCCAAAACAGCCCATTATATAAAATATCGGACAGTCTGAGGCGCATAGCGCCGGAGACTGTTCGATATTTTAAATAATTGACAGCTTGAGGCTTAGTGTGAGGTTCGTGCGCACGTTAACCGGTTTAAACCCCCAATGCTTTGCCCTGACCGTCCCAAGGCGGTGACCCCAATTTTATTCATGTGTGTTTTGTGTTTGTAAATGTGTTTTTGTGATGTACTGTATAATGTTTGGACATTGGGCCATAAATAAAGGACCTCGGGCTGCTAATAAGAGTTCTCTCCTGCTGTCGCAACTGGAGTTTCGCTTTGTTTATATGTATATGTTACTTAAAACATTGCCAATCAATTTAGCAATATTAAAAGGTATGACCTGCTCAAACAAATATAATATATTGTTTAATAATACAAACCACTGTTATATTAATGATTCACGTGCTTTTGGTGCACGATACATACCCAGCCTTTGCAAATTGCGAAATGTTCATAAAAACAAGTGTTCAGTGAGGATGTTTGATTTCGAATAAGGTAAGTTTTAATATTTTATGTTAAGAGTATACGATACATTTAACTAGTTTTACTATGCCTTTATTAGTAACATATAACTTATTTATAATAAACGATACATGTAAATCCAACTGCAAATAATTTCAACTTAAAATAATTAAAACATTGCTGTGACGTCATCCAATGTTGTTCTCAGTGTACCATAGTTTTGGCGTGTTTTTGTAAGATATTGGAGTGTAGTCTGTTAATAATGGACAGCACTTGCTAGTTTTTTTAACGTCGCGAGGAGACGATTTTGATACTGACGCCTATTTTAGCACTGATATAATACTATTATATAATGTGAAAATGCAAAAGTTTAAGATGATATACAATTTTATATGACCGGTGAACATAATGGCAAATAAATGCCCTTTTTTTAATCCAAGCACGATTCTGATCGGGAGCATTTGCAAAATTGTGTAACATACAGTGAAAAACCATTTAGAAAATAAAGTTTCTACTAACTGATATTGTCATTTGTTTTGGCTATCGAATATATCTAATACTAGTATGCGACGGCAATCATTTAAATATTTGGAATGTTTGAGTACATATTAGTCACTAATGTATATCACGTACATAATATATGAATTGATAATATAGCGTGAAACGTATCACAACATATAATTTTCGTCGACATTCGTCGTGTAATGTTGTATTTTAAATACGGTAATGTATATTTCTATTTAATGACAATTACCTTTTATCAGTCATGCCTTAACTATGTGCATTTTTACATTAAATATTAATATTATATCAGTGCTAAAAAGGCGCCAAATCAAACTTCGTCTGCTTGCGACACATTGTTCTCAGATTACCTTAGCTAGCAAGTGTTGTCCATTATTAACCGTCTACACGTTAATATTACCAAAACACGCCAGATATTGGACGGTTACCCGTCTAATATTAAATTTATTGTAGAGTGAGAACAATATGATGACGTCACTGCAATGGTTTAAATAAAAGATACACTAGTTTCACACAATAAACCCTTAATGAGTAATTGATATCAAGAAAAATGTCATTGAAGCAGACCTTCGACTGTACATGTACTTCAAACTTTAATGTTAAACATTGGTATCCAGGTAAAAAGGGGAAGTTTAAAACTGCACCACTTCTGCTTCATAAATACACCCAGAGGAACTCCCAACTATACATTTTTATTGCGTTTTTTGTTGTTTTTTTAATTGACAAATCACACGGTTTTCAAATTTTGCACAGCACCATCATAAAGGTGTGCTACAAATTGAAAGGTTCAGTGATCATTTATATTGACTCTTGCTCTCCGGTTTCAAAACAAATAATTGCACGAGAAAATCGTACTGTAGAGATTTGATGCAGTTTATAATTTTACTGTTAAGCAAAGACACTACAACCAAAGAACATAACAACATCATCCCACAATGAAAAATAGATGTTTCCAAAATTTCAATCATATCCAAATTAATATGCACTTTAATGCAATCATCGTACTTAGATATTATCACATGATTAACGTTTAACCTATTTTACACGAAGGAACACGTAGTAAGCTTCTTATCTGTGATATTTGATAAGTTTAAATGTATTCACTTACAATAGCTAGGGAGCAGTTTAAATGTTAGTCGCAAAAAATGGAAAGAGCTTCTGTGCAGTATACAGGACGAGCGCACGCCATTGGTATGTAAGAGACCGCATTCCACGTACTTAGGGATGGATTAATTATTTTAAGATAAATGTAGTATGATATTTATTTTATCATTTTTAACGATTTTTAATCCAAATAAAAGGACAATAAGCAAAATATGTACCCTTAATTTCTAACAGTGAAATAAACTTTATTTTTCTTTGAATTTTTGCGAAAGTTAGTTAAAATATTATATTTTATATTTGTGAAGTTTTATAAGAACTCGAAATGTAAGATAAATTAAATTAAGTACATCGAAGACTAATATATTAGTTTGTGTTCTTGAAAAACTTGGAGAAATTCGGGCTACAAAAATAAGTCATACCCAACTGTCATTCCGGTCTAGTTCTCCAAGTTGATTTTTCCGGGTATAAGAAACATACATGGGGAGGACATGAAAATGTAAATATCTTTTGAGCTCAAACAGATATCGCCTAGTTTCTAACGGTTTTAGAAAATATGATCTCTTAATGATTTTGTGATATGTTTTTGAAATCAGTATTTTAATAATCGGTTGGTCCTTTTTTAAGGTAAACACATTCACCCTATGTTGTCATAAACAAAGAACAAAGTAAAGGGATTTTTTTGGTGGGTTGTGTTATTTCTTTAATTGAATCGTTATTGATAGATGTATCGCTTAGGTTCCAACGGATCGAATATATACAATGACTAAGCTTTGTATCTATCTAATGTATTTTAAAATAATCAAATACTATCTTGGTCCTTTTTAACGTTAAACGTTGAAAATGCACTGACATTTTTGTCGAATTATATACACTGTTCAAGTTTTATATGGCATCTCCCGCGGCTTATCTGATGAGATTACCCGGGGTGCCTACTGGTCTTATCATAGTATTTCGCCATGAACGTAATACACATGATTCGTTTGGTGACAATGAGAGATAATGGATGCAAGATAACAACAAGTATGTAGTTAATGTTTAAAACAATATACAGTATGTAACCGATGAAATGTGTTAAATATTTTATTAATTAATATGACAAGCAACGAATATATCTGGATGATGTTGACGTTATGTTTGACTATTATTTCAGTTAAGCAACATTCAATATTAATTGTATACTTGCATTGTAATAACTTTAACAATTTGATAAATAATTTTATGTTCATTACATCAGGAACACATATACTTTGGACAAACTGACCTAACATGAATGAATCCATTATAGAAGTATTTCAGAGCTTAAGTATCAAGTATGATCAGTTTTGTTTGCACACGTGTGTGTTCGAATTTTGTATTGAAACGTCATCGCCAGACGCCAGGTATTTATTATTCATAGTTTAAATTTTTTTTTGGTAAGGGGCTATCAAGATTGAGGGGGAAATCAAAATAAAATATAAACGAAAATACAGTTTTATAGTAAACAACATAGTGTTTTTACAATAAACATGGTCACATGAATCAATATAAATTAATTATTTGTATCGATCAGTTTTGAATTTGCATTCTTTAAATAGTAAGTTTGTTCCGTTTTTTGTGCTTTAAACAAAAATCGGGCAAGTGGATCAAAGAAATTAACACATTCTAGCCTTACTGTATTTAAAAATCTTATTTTTGTTTAAAAAATTAAAGCAAATGTGTTTGTGCTTTTTGGATAATTGTGTTCATTTTTTAATTTCAGACAACTTACCTATTTATCTATTTAAATGATTACTGAAACTGCAGTTTTAGTTAAGAGTTGTAATAAGAGACTGCATGTGTAGTTTAGATGCATTAACTACAGATTTGAATTTGATTGTAAATTAATGCCCTTCTAATACTCATCCGGACCTGAAATATTAAGTTTTGTAAACAATATGAATGAACTAATACAACACATAAACATTAAAAGAGGTAGATTATTATCTTTTTATTACATCGTGTTTTATTATTTTGAAACTGTTCCATATATTTATTACTATATTTTAAGTTATTGTGAAAACTGTAAGCTGGCTTAAAGTTACAATAATAATGTTATGCATTAAATATTAATCTACAAATTAATTTCACGCTATGCAGATATTTATTACATAATATGTAGTGTTATGTCTCTGCGCTATGTTAACGCGCATGAAGAAAATAGTGTTGTTTTTTTCAACTCTATAAATCTCGACTTTTTCTATATAATCTAAACTATAGGCTCTCTGGATCAGAAACCACTCTTTCAAATTTGCTATTTACATATCATCGACCACAAAACAATCAATTGTCACCCAGCTAGGCGACCTACTGTGATCAGATATATGATAAGGGACCGCGAGTTTAACCATCCGTGCTTTCTTCGTTGAAGGGGTCGGGTTGTTTGAGTTATTTCTCTTAGAGACCGGAACGAAAGTTGGACATGTATAGCTGATTAAGCGATGGTCTTGTTATAAGTGCCTATGAGTGTATATTGGTTGCTCAAGAATTGTTCTGTTATTGTCCTCCACTTCCTGTTAAGAATAATAACCAGGTTCAATTATGTTGGTCTAAATACTAAAGATATTACAAGATTATTGTTACCTTAAATATCCTTTTAGCCAAAAAATGTATAACATACCCGTGAAAGAGTAAAACACAATCAGCGCAGGTCAGCTGACTGTGGTCTTCACAGAACATTTCCAGCTTTTTATCTCCGTGTACATTACACTTCTGTAGAAAATCCTCCACCATTTTAGAAAATGGCCACCTCTTTATTTCACCCCTTCCATAAGGAGAATGTTTTATAAACAACTGACCATGCAGGTGAATACATTTTGCACAGTAAAACTTCAAACATTGTTCACAGTAAAATTCTGCGACTACCTCAATAGACCGGTCTCCGCAGGTCGAACAACAAAGATCTGTAAAATCATTATACCCTTTAGCAACAGTTGACTTTGAACATGTCGCCATTTTGCTAATTCACTTTCAACAAACAAAACTTTACAAGCTAAATTCAATTGAAATACTGATGTCACTGTATATCTGTTAAAGTCAATAAATGTTCCAGGAAACACATATTAAACGTATTATAAATAAACAATAAACTATTTCGAACTGAACTTGAACCAAGACTAACTTCAAATGTCGACGTTCAATGGTCGAATACCAGTAAACAAGGTAGTGAAGTGAACTGTCATGTGGGTTCATTGTACTTGAGTAATTTGATACTTTAAATATTGCACTGCGACAAAGAAGGTTTGTAGTTGATTATTAGGTTTATTTAGCCCAGTTAATCACACAGATCCAATACAGTTGGTTTAAACGAGTAAAGATAATAGGCATAATAATGTATCTTGAATGTTTATTATGTAGAAGATGTTCACTATTTTGTCACAATTGTCATCACCCTTCGCTCTAATTGGTTTATTTTGTCTATATATTTATTTAAAATCTAACCCCCTGATTAACTCTGGTAAATAATATGCAATCTTCAATAATAAAAGCCTAAGGGAGACAACGCCTGCCCTCAAACACATACGTGGCAAATTGACTAACCCAAATTGTCAACACACTTTAAATTAAAAGTCTGATTGGTGCAACAATGCGTTCAATTGGTTGTCACTCAACTGAGGCAGCAATTTTAGTTAAAGGTTTTACCTTTTTTACTAACTTTTCTGTCAAGATCAACCTTATTTGAAGTCATCTAAACATAACTGTTATATATTTTTTCAACTTGCATCCTGCGTTTATAGAGAAATGCTTAAAGCAAAGTGTTCACAATGAATGACGTACGATGAACAACTGACTACGGACGATGATAGATTACAATACTTACTTACTTGAGTCACTGCCTGACCAATCAATCTTCTGTACATCACTGGCAGGGCCATCTGTGTATAGGCAACTGAATAAAAAGGGAACGCGTGGTGTTTCTGTTCATTATTATAATACACAATCTTTAAAACAGTTATGCCACCCCCTCTAGGTCGAATGTAATCTTTCAAATAGCGGATAAAGCTCGAACGTTAATGTTTAGTAAATTAAAGGCAATAATTCCGCAGTTCTTGGGGTGATTTGGATGATTATCAAACTCGGCTGAGATTTTTCACCTGCAAACATTTTCATGACGTTTGGTGAAGATGGGATGAAAACTGTTGGACGTAGAGAGCGGATACGAAAAGGGTCTACCGACCAACTTACCTACATAAGCAAACCAATATACACGATGGGGGGGGGGGGCATAATAACTAAAGTCTTCATAAACTGTTGTTGTGTAGTGGTATAGCAACAGAAGGGAGCTTTTGACAGAACGATAACCGAACATGATCTAACATACAGGTAAACATGCATAAATCCTGCTTGCTAAAACATTTACCACACTGGGACACATCCTTTTATGATGGTAGGCACTTTGTTCCAAGGTACAGAAGAATCCCTCTGTGCAGGTACAATACCTGGCTCGACACAAACATATATTTCTTATATGTGACCTTGATCTTTAGCTATAGATCTGATTCGTGTGCGCAGCATGCAATATCACAATGGCCATAATTTCTACTAAGTCATTTGAAAATGGCTCTATTTCATAAAATGTTATACTCCTGACAAATATTTGACTTTTGACATTGATCAGTGACGTTGTCCTTCGTTAGATCATCAAGTGTCATGTAAGCGACACATCTTCAGGTTCTGTCGAATAATAATATGAAATGCAATGTAATTCAATTAAAATCCTTCCAGTCATGTAGAAGTTGTGGAGTGGAAACTTAATACAAGTATGTGACCTTAGACCTTGAATTATGACCTTGACTTTTGACGGACACGCATGGGTCATGTACGCAACACGCGCGATTCCTATATTGGACCTTACTGATAGGGTGGGGGTATAATAACTACAACAATCCGAACCTAGATCAAGACATCAAATTGCCATTTTCGTGGTTTTCATGAAGTTATTACAATTACAAACATGTGGTCATTTCCTGGCAAAACCGAGGACTTCTATGTTAGGAGTTGTGAAGATCATGTAAAGCAATAAAGCAATACATGTCAAAAATGAATATGAATGAATAGGTAACAAGTGCTGTCTCAAGACAGCGCGCTCGACTATTCAACCGCATTTTCAGAGTAATGCATTACTCTGCTAAAAAGCTGGTCACAGTTATGGGCCTTGGCCAGCGCCCTTATTTAATGACATTGAGGACATGTGGGAGGTTTTAATTGAATACCAGTAGAATTATAGAGATTTGAAGTTGTTGCACGTAAAATTTAAGATAAATACAAAAAGGGTCAGAGTAATGTGCCTTAGTCAGTAACCTTACATAATCACCCCGATGTGTGAAGTTTCGATTGCATATCTGAAGTAGTTTAAGGGATATGCACATGTTGCAGGCAAACCTTAACCAGATTATTACGCCGACACTGACGAACTGGTGAGTAGTAGCTCGAACTATTCGGAGAATCCATTTAAAAGGAGGCTACTTGTTGATTTCTAATCTTATACGTGTATTTTCACACATAATTTTTGTTTATCTCAAGGCGTCTTATGTTTCACAGCTCCAACCCGATAATGGTCTAATGGCAGACCCCACAGCTTTTCATACGATGCAAACATTACAAACATGTGAACATTAATCATTCACGATCTGTTTAGATATGCAAAGGTACAGACATTATGTATTTACAATAGCTGTCACATTTAGGATTACAAAATATATGTACAACTATTTTATCAACATTGACAAGCTTTCATTGCCATATGATCCGTAGTTATCGATTTGTGTTTGAAAGTAAGATTTAGTGCTTTCGTTGAAATCTTTGTGTGACAGAATCAGCAACAAGATAATATTCAACAGTAACAAATGACACATACATTTCCCTCTTCAGTAAACAATATACATTTACAAACATGTATACAAATCCAAAATATCAGGATTTTCTTTAATCTCCTTGATACACTCTTACCCAGCAGATTCATGATTCTGAATTCAATTTTGAACAAGAGCTGTCAGAGGAGTGCCCGCTCAACTTTTCTCTAAACCATATTGGACTGTTTTAAATTTTGCACTGTTTGTCACAGTGGCCTTAGTCCAACTAAATCACGTGGATACATTTTTCTACTCCAAGGGACTCTGGCCTTGACATTTTTGCCATTGTTTTCTTGTATTTCTAAATTTTTCGTTTTACCTTGATGTTCCCTTGCATTCCCCCAAGGCTAAACAATTACTTGCTTTTTGGAAATCTCCAGGCAAGATGAAACATTCACATCTGTATGTACATGTCCATCTCTCGACTTCCGACTCGACTGCTGGTTTTATGGCAGGAATGTGGGGTTGTCTTGGCAGAATTTATACAAACTGTTAAAACCACAATTCCATGATTTTACTTGATTCGTCCATGACTTAGCTGTTTTCCATTATACAATCCGAACATACACAAGTCAAAATAGAACACTGATACCCACAGTTTATTTGATTGACATATTTTTTTATCTAGGCTTATTTGCATCTGTAGAATAAAATATAAATTTTAGAAGCACTGCAATACACGTCTATCTATTTGAATTTTTGTGTGTGATTATATCTCAAGGGATTTGATATTTGTAATGCACTTACAAGCATATTCCAGGACAGTTTTCATATCTGCATGACAATGTTTAAAATTCCATGATTTTTCCAGACAAAGCCTATTCTCCATGACTTTTCTAGATCCGTACACACCCTGTCTTAGTAATGAACTGAACATGATACTAAAGTGTATTTAGTAACAGCTGAGTTACGGTGATATAAAACGTGTTTTAGCAAATTTACTGCGGTGCAATCTCAGTTGACCCACCTCCTGCATATTTTCACTGGGCTGAAGACCCTTGACAGCAGCAGACATTGTCAAGTCCATTTCCGTCAATTATTGCGGACTTTTACTTACCTAAGTTTGCAAGAACAATGTCTGAACGGCTAGGCTGTTAGTTAGTATATATTGCGTATAATAATGTCCTTCTGGCAAGAAGCTGTAATGTGGGATGTGCTCTCTTATTCAAACCTTCCCGAGTACTTTCAACTTAGTGGACGTGAAATCTCCATGGTCGAGTGTGCACCTATTGTATTTAATATAACAAAAACAGATTCAATAGCTACATGCTCAAACTTCAATATGTCGTTATACATTATGCAAAGATCAGAGGCGACATTGTACGGATAGTAAGTAACAGAAAAGCAGGTTTAATCAATTTTAAGCAGGGAATCAATAGATAAATTATGTTCTTAAATAAAAACAATGTATACATTTCTGTAGTAAATATACGAGTGTTTTTATTTGACTGTTTGTCTTCTGCCATTAGTATATTATGGATCTTATAACTCTGCATCCTACTGGAAGTGTGTAATTTTAATGCATTTTAGAATTGCCTACTAAATAAGTTCTGATATTACAAACTTTTCGATCAATATCTTTAAATAAATGGTTCACAATTCATTGATGTTGGCATGCATGTCAAGGTCTTTAGTGTTTCGTGAGGTCAAACATACATTTACGGAATTCAATTGGTTACATTACAAAAGAACACTATCTTGAGAATTGGCTCCTGAACAAGTCTCAAACATTCTGTAATATCTTATACGACAATCGCATAAAGAATTATTCAAAACAGTTATCGAAATTGTATATTATGTTGATCAATAGTTTACAATGCCAGTTAGGATGGTTATAACCCTTGACCATTTGTTTTATAAATCCTATTAATACCTTCTTAACATTAAGTGTATTTAATGGACAATTTTGTAATACAAAGCTTGTGGTTATTTTATCAGGACCATTTTACACAAAGGGATTCACTGAAGAGGGGATGATTTTAGCTATTAAAATCTTATAGTGTATACTGATATATACTGATTGGTTTCAAACTTCATAAGTGTTTGTTCAACCATAGAATGTTTTAAAGGCGTGTCTGCTTAAGTTAATCGCATTGTTTTGAAAGGAAAGAGTCAAAGTAGCACGTGTAATTGTGTGCCAAAGATATATTTAAGAACAATATGGTAATAGAACTGTCGCTCTGTTTTTGCGAGTTAGAAATTGTTCTACATTCCGATTTAAATCCGCAGTCGAAAGAGATATGACAGTATATGCTTTGCAACTTAACTTTTTAATATGTAGTTATACTTCGAATGTTACAACTGCGTTTCCATTTCTCATTTGTCTTCATATAGGTCCATTTAAATGCTTACGATCAATTTCAAGTAATGCCTGTATATCTATATTTAAAAAAAATGAACATAATGAATGATTGCAAAGCATTGTTTTAATATAAATTGAGGCTCACATGTAACATCCTCCATGCAGGTTTTTTTTAACGAAAATAGGTCAAAATTAGTAATTACATCTTATATGGCAAAACCACGTATATTTGAAAAAAAAGAAATTCACACTTACCTAAGACTATACATTTGTGATAAATGCAAACAGTTTAATACTGATCGTTTGATTGCTTTAATACACTCTACATTAACATGCATTTCTTCATAAGGCGGTTTGTGCTGCAAACCTATAGCCCAGTTAATTAAGCATGACAGCTAATCTTTAAAATTATCAACATATGAAAATCAAAATATACATGAATACCCTGTAATAATCTACAGAAAGATAGAAACAGATAGGTCAAAGTGCATTAGAATATGCTAGAATTATTTCATCTAATGATCTGTTACAGTGGTCTCAGTTTTCTAATTAAGGATACGCTATGGGATTTATAGCCTCGCCTACCTAGGAGAAAGTCTGACAAACACCATTGACAATTAACAAATGTTTTTTTATAAGACAAGTGCATCAAACAATGAAGTCCTAGGTTGGGAATAACATTTTTAATGTTTTTTTTTTGCACTATCTGATGAACGTTTTTGGTGAGTTGGACTGTCGCTGAGGGCTTCGTAGCTGGCTTATCTATGGAATCAGACGATAGCCTATCCGGCATCCACTATATACTGCTTGGACAACAGCTGTCTGAATTATTTAGAATTCAACAATGCAAAATAATTATAATATTTAAAATATTCTCCATATATGTATATATTATTGTACCATATAAAACGTGAAATTCTAAAAAACTGTTCTGTTTTGACAGCTGTAATATTATTTTACAATAATACATACACCGAAGTAAGATGATCTCAAACAAATCAGTGTGCTTGAAAAGTCTTTAGGATGCTTAATATATTTAGTTAGTAAACTACAATTTTTATTCTTAAAGTATATTAAAAAATATATATGTGTATAAATATTGCATACTTTAGAGAAGGGGATACGTCTGGAGAAATTGCAATACCATCACCTGTCATCTCGTTCCATTTCAGCTATTGCCAGCATACTCTGTCTCCTGCGACATCCCTGCAATACATATGAGTTTATATAGCATGATATAAACATTGTATTCTACATACGCTTTGAAAGCCACTTATCCAAAAAAGAAATCAACAACAAACACACACGTATCAAACAGAAACACATAGCACATTCACAACAGATACACTCTACATTGAAATTACTATTGGTATTTGATTTGTGATTAATGATTTCATGTACACATTTCTTCGTGCAAATATAACTCCTTTTGAGCAAATCACATAGGTGTGCACATCCTATGCCCGACTTGTCCGACGCGGGTAATTTTATGGTCTGACAAGTTTATTTTTCCTGTCTACTTGTCCATGGACATATACAGTTTCAGGCTGTGAAATGATGTTAAAGTTGGAAGTTAATTATCCTTTTATTTTATACATTTTATTTGGACAAGTGACTGTTGCTTGCGGACAAGTACACTTTTTGCAATGAACTTGGACAAGTGAACAGTTATGATATTTCCACACCCTGAGCAAATCATTTTCTGTGATTTGTTTGAGATTTTAAAAGCAGATTGTATTTAATCATGATTGTGACAAAAGCTTCTGATTTTTAAACTTTAAATTTCATTGGAAAATGAGAAATCATAAAGACATGTAGCTGTTCCACCTTTAAGACATTTGCCGACGAGTATGATGGCTTAAAATACATTAATTTATTTACATTGTATCTGATTGCATTTCCATTGAAAATAATGCATCTGCTGCACTATTTTTTGGTGAGATAGCAACAACTTGCATATGCTTTCCTACATAGTATTCCATCACCTGTAAAGTATTTTTAATACATGTATTATCTTTAAAATAATTATGGTTGTATATAACAACAAAAAAGTGCATTTACTTCTTTGTACATGTATGTACTGTTCCCATAAAGAGATGGAACATATGGGCAGTCCGTGCTATCGATTTTAGTGTCATTGTTTCAATGTTTAAAACTCAGAAATTATGTGTTATATCCGGGCTTGTTACTTCAGTTGTTCGATCACCTGAATTGCAGACAAGGGACGATTGGTAAGATTTTTAGAGGTACAGGAATTAGCGTACCATTGCCGAAGTGTATCAGTGCCAAAGCTTACTAAGAGAGGATACTGGCCGCATATTTGTTTTGAATTTGTGACATCAGTATTGTACAATATACTTGAGACTTTTATGGCATTCCATTAAACTATAACAAGAAATGAATGATACTTCGTGAAAAAGTATTTACTTGTTATATTGAGTTTTAACATTTAAAGTACAATTTATTTTTATATAATCAGTAATACTTAACTTAAAAGCCAATCATTTAATTACGTACCGGTACCAATTTTCGTGTTCACCACAAAGCTGGGGATTTCTTTTCTTTCTTTTCCGCATGAGCTTTTCCATATAGCAAAATATTCACCTCGGCACATTCTACATGGCAACACTGATTACACAAATATCCTTAAAGTCCACGCTGCAATGCACCAACTACATTTGTGTAAGTAAGTGGTACAGGTCGTAGTGGTTCACTGCTTACACGGTTGAAAGGTGTTCAACAAAACACTAAACTTATTGCCTGGACATATATCTTAATACATATACATATACTTGACCTGTAAGTGTGATCTTGACGTTGCTCAAAGGCACCTGGATCTTGCGAGCGACACGCCACCGCATCATACTTATCACTTATGCCAAGTTGTTTAAAAATCCTTCCTGCTGGACAACAGTATGCTCCGGACAGTGTATACGGCTTACATTCAAATATGTAACCTTTGACCTTTCTTATATTTGACCGGCGAAAGCTTAATGGATTATAGTTTAACTGCAAGTACCAATTTTAAAGATATTTCGGGTTTTCCTGTACACAATTTCACGGAATTCTCGAATTCTGCGCCGTTGATTTTGATCTCAGCACAAATTGGTCTATGCATGTGTATGAATATTGCCGTATCAGCTGTATGAAATTTTAAGTATCTTACTGATTTTTTTTCGGCGTAGCTGTTTAACCCAACGTGTGACCTTTCTAAATATCCAATCAAATGCTGTGAATATTTCACGCCTGTAGTCCCGGATAAAAAAATCCTAGTATTGCATCTGCTAATTTGAAAATATAATGCACCAGGCTGTCCGGCTAGCGCAGTGGTTGGTATACTCGCTTCTCACCTAGGCGTCCCGGGTTCGCTTCCCAATCCCGGCGCATGTGAGTTTGGTTGGTCGTCAACATACCAGACAGGTGGGGTTTCCTCCAGGTACTCCGGTGTCCCCCAACAGCACAAGACCACCTCAAAATTAAAATATCTTTTTCAGTACCAATAAATAGCTGGAAATTGCAGCTATGATTCAAAATTCGTCCCAACTTTCGCGAGTCTCTAGTGAGTTAATTAGGTAGGAGTGCTTGGACACATTCCGGGTCCTCACATAATGCATCCTCAGGCGCGTAAGAACCTCATAAACTTCGAAATACGCATACACACAGACAATGCTGCCAGCGCATCAATGGCGTGTATATATTAACCTCTGATAATAATGAATGAATCCATCCTGGACTTCAAGGTCAGTGCAAGGTCAGTTTGTCATATAACTATAAAATATATTTAAAGGGTAAACACTCGACAAATTACTCTTGGATGTCATTTTTTTTAGAAATCTAGCCTGCATAAATTTTTTTTTTTTAAATGTTTGGAACTACTTGCATACTTCGAATTGAATACCCTACTATGCGCATTATTTTCTTTGTTACTCCTTTGTGTGTAATATTCTTATAATTCATAGGATGAGTATATTGTGTTTTTTATGTGAATATTTTGTGCCTAGTGAATTATATTCAGTAATGCGACGGTAAAGAGAAATACATGAAAAAAACTTACAAGTTCCTATATTTGTCAGTTTTAAAATTATGTCGACTGTTGAATCTACATTCCTTATTTTCAAAATTACCCTAGACGCCAAATATGCTTTTTACAGATATTTCTTGGTATTTATACGATGTTATTGGGCACTATGGAACACCGACAGTTAACACTAGCTGTGATCAACAACGATAGCATATGCCTTTGTCATGATATGAGCCGATTGACTTTTATAGGCATTATAATAGTCTAATATATTTTACAATTGAACTATGCTTTTATGTCACTTAAATTCGTTGTGCTTGCCTGATTCGTCCCACTTTTGTGTATATAGCTTGAATTTTATTTATTGTTCTACACTAATAATGGTAAATCTTCGGAAAATGGAGGAAATAACGGATACAGAATGAATATATATTGTTTTTAAATTGAAGGTTACAAATAAAATATACATAAAAAATGTGTTTAATTGTTTTATATTATAATGCAAATCTGAAGTGTACAACAACATTTACATACTGCAACATAATATGTCCAGGAAAATGTACTGTCAAGTTAAATATTGATGGTTATATCATACTTCAACAATCCAGATCGTTATTATCGATAATTACTGACTTATCGAAATAAAAATGTAAATAGAAATCACAGATTATTAATTTTTAAAGAATGCAATTGAAATCGGATGTTACACATACCTGATATAAACACAAATTAAGTTCACATTGTTTGAACATTGCTTATAAAATAACTTATTATCGTTGTGATACACATACAATTTATATAGAACATACTAGAAGAAAGAGCAATTGCTTCACCTGACAGTAATCAATACAGATTTATCAAAATCAATACATCCGTTTGCAAATATCGAATAACTGATTTAAAATGAGATACAGTCAACAAAGGTTGCTTGTATCTGTACAACCATTCACTCGCAATGTTTGTTGGTCTTATGGAGCGACACACTTCTGCGTTTTCGTTAAGACTTGTAACATGTAGGGCCTACACAGTTGCTGCTTATTTATTGTTACCACTGTGCGATAATGACATTTTATTTCACTAGTCCACCCACGCATTTTTAAATCATTTTATTCCATGTTAAAATGAATTTTTGCTTTGTTTTCACAAAGTATAAACTAGTATTTGCTGAACTGTAATTGGATTCAATAATTTATATGTAGTTCTAAAACTCTTACCTTACACAAATCAGCACTTAAATAAAAACAAAGTTAAAGGTTAACTTAAGATGTGTCTAAAATATGTCCCCATATTTAACAGTTCTTCAATCTTAAATCGACACATATGATAATTGACTTTATTGTTTTAATTCTTATTTGTATAACTATTTCCCTGTAAGGTCGTATACAGACTTTAAGTTGTAGTTATACTTTGAAGCAAAGAGGTCATTTTACATTTGCACTTTCTTCCTTTTGTGATTTCTTCAATTCAGATATCCAATATACTCATTATCTACAAACCACAAATGATTACTCCATTGCAAGAAGATAACAAAATGTAATAATAATAACCAGCACAATTTGTACATACGGAGGAAAGAGAAAACTAAATAAAATAATACCTGGCACTTCCATCCATATTACAAAAACAGACATGGATTTGATATTTGGAAGCATATTGTGCACGAATAGTATATATAACTGGACACTGAAACAAAATAATTCGAAAACTATACTAAAATAAACTGAAGTATTCTCATCCCTGACGAGGAGTTGTATTTAAGTTTTCAAAAAATACATATGAGAGAGCAAATTCGTTCTTATGATACATTTTTACCAAATTACTAAATAAAACAATTGCCAGACTGTGCATGATCTTAACGATATCATAATGGCTGATCCTGGGTGAGGTCGAACAAGTTTTGTAGCATGATATCATAGTTACAAGTACGCTTAAATCAACATATAACTATTCATTAATTGCAACATGGATTTCTTTTCAAAATCTGAAGATAATAATATTTCTATAAGGTGCAGACAAATGAATGTTTAATTGTAAATACAGGCTACAACAGCGATTTGGTAAAAAGCTCGGAAAATTACAACATAGTTCAAGGGGAGTAAATCCCAATTCATGCAATTTACCAAACTTTACTATATCCCTTGTTACGTTGCAAAACATACGGCCACATTGCGGCCGAGGTTTTCCGTCCATTTCCGGTAAAACAAGAAACCTGAGTACATCATGTAGACATTTGTTATGCTAAATACTATAATACTTTATATATATTTTTTATCCATAAATACCTAAACAAAACAATTCAACAATGTAGGAAAGACATTTTCTTCTACAGAGCACATCTTATACAACATACACGAAAGGTTTCCATCTTACATTATGCGCAGGCTGCTGCTTAAATTTTAATGTGGTTTTGTTTACATTATATTCACATGCGTGTTTGTTTGAAGTTAATAAGTTCGCGTTATAAAGAATTTTCAAATCATTAGGATCCATCTTAATGTTTGTGCAGAATCATCTGATACAAGATGTGTAACAGAAACTAGTCTGTGGTGATGCGTTCTTTTGCCTATTTCATAATAACGGGACTATTAGTAAGGTACTGTACTGTATATATATGTATATATATATATATATATATATATATATACAGACATTCCCCATATTGTGGGGTGTCTGTATAAGACCTAGTTATGTGGCGACGATATAAAACCTTGCTCTGGGGTGTCTTTATATATGATATATAACGCCCCGCAACTGGTCATGTAACGCAATCAAGCGATTGATGGATTGTATATAATCAGGGTACTGGTGTTATTGAATAATAATAATAATAATTTTAATAATAATAATAATGATAAAGATGATGTTAACAATTAAAGAAACTTTATAATATGGTATTTTATGTTGTTGTTGTATTACATTAACAAATTTGCTTATAAAGAGTAATAGAAAATCAGTATGTTGTTGTTGCTGCAGTAGCAATTATTTCAATAATTTTTGCTCTATTATTATTTACACAATTCTTTTATTAAATTAAATAATTATTATAGCAATCATAATACATTTATTTGGATAATTAACTTCATAAAATAACGATATCACAACATATAATAATAATAATAATAATAATAATAATAATAATAACAATATACATTTTTGATAATAATACTAATATTATTATTTTCGATAATGATAATAATACTAATTGATTATTATTAATATTGTGTTTATAATAATAACAATAATAATAATAATATTATTATTATTATTATGATGATGATTATTATTATTATTATTATTATTATTATTACTATTATTATTAATTTTATTATTATTGAGAACGCAGCAATTAAACTAACAAACCTTTTTAATGTGATGTTCATAATAATCTATATATTTTACTACTTTTAATAATAATAATAATATTATTATTGTTATTATTATTATTATTATTATTATTATTATTATTTAATATAACAACAAACGAAAATTGAAGGACTAGGAGGAGCATAATTATATGAATTATTTACTTATATATATTTTTTGTTATATTTAATAATTTGATTTTTATATATTTATAAAGATGTTTTAGTCATTTTCGTACTACTATGTAAACTTAACACAACGTCGCTTTGTTCAATATCTTTATTATACGAAATGCGTACATGACTGATCGCCAAGATGTTGTTCTTTTATGCGTTGGACTATAACAAGAGCTTGTTTACGGATTAGTGTAGTTTAAATGTAGTTTTGGAGCATGTTAGTTTTGGAACATGTTTTTAAAATCTTGCACCACAAACTGAAGCATTTGGAAAAACAAAATAATACATTTTACCATGAAAAGCAAACACGAGAGAAAAAAGTCGTGCCCCTTCTAGGTCTTGAACCTACGATCTGTGGATCAAAGTTTGTAATTTATAAAAGCTTACCACTCGACTGCTATAATGTGTATTTTAACGCTATGTGATGCACACATTAAAAACAACCATATGCAAAGAAATGAACAGAAAAGTATTACTTTACGGCAATTGTATGAGTGTATAATATAGTTTTAAAGGAACTTTAAGACACGACAAGGAAGAGTAAGACATACCAAGATAATATGCGATAAATATTGTGTCCTTTAAGCCTCAGTCACACATTCCCGATTTTTCCTGCCGTTCTTGAGCCGACAGCGTCCCGAATCAAATCGAAATTCAATTTTTGATCCAAAGATCGATTATGGTCACGACAGCTTCACGACAGCGAGAGAGTCCCGACACTGCCCTAATAGCTAACGACATCGTCAGGGCATACCTGACTTTTTTATTGTGTGACTGAGGCCTTACTTAAATTGTCAGTTTAAATGTATCCAGTATATCAAAATTAAAGTGAATGGAAACTGAATGGTTAGTTATTGTAATGTGCATAGTGATTTTCCTCCATAAACATATTAACTTTCACACTTTTTTCGCCATAGTGTTTAAGAAAAAGATATACTGCTGAGAATAACATGTATGGGGACACGTAAGACAAAACATTTTTTCGATATGAGGTAAAAAGACCATAGAAGCATGTTAAGCATAAACAATAATAATTTTTCTATAAAGTAAACTAAAATAAACAGATAAATTATATGAACACAAAATTATACGAGTATGTCGTAATTTTAATATTAATACACGTATTCCAATATGTATTATACAAATTGTATTAGTTGCATATGTTATGTTCCTCTTTATGGTGGAGATTAATACCGGATTTGACAACATCAGATATGATCCTATGACTGGTATAACGCGTGAAGAAAGATACGCATTATGATTTTATATTTTGCACATATCTATACAAATTCACATCTAGGATGAACAAAATGCAAATATTAGTAGCAGTATAAGTTGTAGTAGAAGAGGTAGTAGTAGTAGTAATAGTAGTAGTAGTAGCAGCAGCAGTAGTAGAAGTAGTAGTAGTAGTAGTAGTAGTAGTAGTCGTAGTAGTAATAGTAGTAGTAGTAGTAGTAGCAGTAGCAGTAGCAGTAGTAGTAGTAGTAGTAGCAATAGTATAGTAGTAGTAGTAGTAGAAGTTGAAGTAGAAGTACTAATAGTATAAGTATAAGTATAAGTATTAGTAGTATTAGTAGTAGTAGTTGTTGTTGTAGTAGTTGTAGTAGTAGTAGTAATATAAGTAATATCAGTAGTAGTAGTAGTACCATCGGTAGTAGCAGTAGTAGTATTACTAGTAGTAGTAGCAGTGGTAGTTGTGTTGTTGGTGGTAGTGGTGATGGTGGTGGTGGTGGTGGTAGTGATGGTACTTAAAGTAAATGAATCCAGAGGTGACCGTAATTTGCGTTTTTCGACAGAAATAAAGCCGGCTTTAGTTGCAAACACCTTGTAGTAATGTATATGTAGGTATCTAATATAGTGTATAGAATGTAAAACAAATGAGGTCTTCCGAATTGTTATGTCCGTATCTATTATCACTATAATGTTGTTATAACAACGTGCAATCATTCATTCACAAGAACAATAAATTAGATTTCAATATCGACATATACTCAAAATATTCATGCTGAAAATTGTTTTGTTAAACTGGACAGTGAAATTCCGCAGAAATACATAATATACGTCTTTGATACAGGTTGCATTTCATACTCAAGCTCCCAGACTACTACTACGAGTACGACAACGAAAACGACAACAACAACAACAACAACAATAACTACTACTACTACTACTACTACTAATACTACTACTACTACTAGTACTACTACTACTACTACTACTACTACTACTACTACTTCTACTGTGTAATACTATCACCACCACTGCTACTACCCCACTAACACCACTAAAAGTAGAAAAGGGGATATGAATGTCATGGTGAAAGGAGTAGTAGTAGTTGTTGTTGTTGTTGTAGAAGTAGTAGCAGTGGTAGTAGTAATAGTTGGAGTAGTAATGGTAGGAGTAGTAGCAGTGGTAGGGAAACTGGTAGTAGTAGGATTAGTAGTATGGGTAGGGGTAGTAGTAATGGTTGTGGTAGTGTTAGTAGCAGTCGGAGGAGAAGCAGTCGTGTGCTGGTGGAGTAAATAGTAGTTGGAGGAATTGCAGAAGTGGTTATGCCTGTGTTAGTAGTAGTGGTGGTGGTGAAAATGTTAATATTAGTCGGAGGAGTACAAGTGGTGGTTGTGTTAGTGTTAATAGTAGTCGGAAGAGAAGTAGTGGTGTTAGTGGCAGTGTTTTAAGTAGTTCTACCGTAGTTGTAGTAGTGATGGTTGTTGCAGTAAAATAGTATTAGTGAAAGTTATTGTTGTCTTGGTAAAGGAGTAGCAGTAGAAGTAGTAGTTGAATTAGACATAGTACGGTAACATACTCGTACGAGTATGTGACAAATGATTGTAATTGTTTATGTCGCTGTTTTTAAATAACAATGCCCGGCATTAAGATATACGACTGGTATGGTTGACATAGTTGACACTGCATATGCGTGTCATGGTAAAAGGAGTAGTAGTGGCTGTGGTAGTAGTAATAGTAGTAGTTATAGTAGTAGTAGTAGTCGTAGTTGTTGTTGTTGTAACAGTAGTAGTAGTGGTGGTAGGAGTAGTAGCAGTGGTAGGAAAAATGGTAGTGGTATGCGGTGGTGAGTCTTAATTGTAGTCGAAGGAGTAGAAGTGATGGTGGTAGTGTAAGTTTAGCCAGGGTGTAGTAGCAGAGGCGTTTGTTGGAGGAGTAAAGGTGGTGACGATATTATTGTGAATAGTAGTCGCATAAGGTGGATTTGGAGGTAGTCTTATAAATGGTCGGATAAGTAGTAGTAGTTAGGGTGTTGCGAGTGTTTTTAATGGTCTGAGAATGAAGAAGTGGTGGTGGTGGTAGTGTCAGTAGTTGTCTGTGGAGTAGTAGAGGTGTTGTTGTTGTTGTTGTTGTTAAGTATGAGAAGTAGTTGATGTAGTAGGAGTATAAGTAGCAGTAGTAGAAGTCATTGTCTCACTCGTGGTAGCAATAAATAGACAGAGAGTGGTTGAGGTGGTTGTGGTAGTGTTATTAGTTGAAGTTGTAGGAGTATTAGTAGTGATGGCTGAGGTGATGTAAGTAGTTATTGGAAAAGAAACAGTGGTAGTGGTAGTGCTAGTAATAGTCGAAGGATTATTAGTAATACCCATAGTGTAAGTAGTAGTGGTGGTGTTGGTAGCATTAGATCTGGTTGGAAAAGAAGAAGTATTGATGTTGGTAGTATTCAGAGGAATAGTAGTTGTGGTAGAAATGTCAGTATATTTTATAGGAACAGTATGCGTAGCGGTGGTAGCGTTAGTATTACTCAGAAGAATAGTTAGTGGTGGTAGTGTATTATTCGGAGGGATAGTAGGTGGGACGGTGGTAGTTTTAAAGTTTTAATAGCAGTTTGGGTAGTAGTAGTAGTGTTGTGGGGAGTGTTACTTATGGTCAGATGATTAAAAGTGGCGGTGGTGTTAGTGTAAGTAGTAGTCCAAGGAGTAGAAGTAGGTGGTGCAAGTGTTAGCAGTATTCGGAGCAGCAGTAGTAGTGTTGATGGGAGTATAAATAATAGTCGGCTGATTAGTAATGGTAGTTGTGGTCGAGATAGTAGAAGTGATAGTAGTAGAAGTGGTGATGGTGTTGGTGAAAGTAGTAGATGGAGAAGTAGTGGTTGTGGGTGTAGTGTTGATAGTAGTTGGAGTAGTAGTAGTGGTGGTGGTGTTAGTAGTAGTCAGTGTATAAGAAGTGGTGTTGGTATTAGTTGTAGCTGTAGTCGGTGTAGTAGTAGTAGTATCGGTGATTGAAGTAGTCGGAGGCGTAGAAATGGTGTTGATGTGGAGTTCTAGTAATAGTCGGTGAAATAGTGTTAGTCGTGGTAGTGATATTATTAGTTGGAGAAGTAGTAGTAGTGGCGGTGTTAGTGTAAGTAATAGTCGGAGTAGTAGTAGTGGTGGTGTTAGTGTAAGTAGTAGTCGGAGTAGTAGTAGTGGAGGTGTTAGTGTAAGTTTTAGCCGGAGTAGTAGTAGTGGCGGTGTTAGTGTAAGTAGTAGTTGGAGTAGTAGTAGTGGCAGTGTTAGTGTAAGTAGTATTAGGAGTAGTAGTAGTAGTGGCGGTGTTAGTGTAATTTGTAGTTAGAGGATAATAATTGTTTATTTTTGTTAGTGTTAGCAGCAGTTGGAGGAAAAAAAGTAGTGGTAGTGTTAGGGTTAATCGCCGTCGGAGGAGTAGTAATAGCAGTGGTGTTACTGTAAGAAGAAGAAGACGTAGTAGTAGTAGTAGTAATAGTAGTAGTAGTAGTAGTAGTAGTAGTAGTAGTAGTAGTAGTAGTAGTAGCAGTAGCAGTAGTAGTAATAGTAGTAGTAGTAGTAGTAGTAATTATAGTGGTAGTAGTAGTAGAAGTAGTAATAGATTTAGTAGTAGAATAAGTAGTAGTAGTAGTAGTAGTAGTAGCAGTAGTAGTAGTAGTAGTAGTAGTAGTAGAAGTAGTACTAGTATTAGTAGTTGTTGTTGTTGTTGTAGTATTAGTATTAGTAGTAGTAGAAGTAGTAGTAGTAGTAGTAGTAGTAGTAGTAGTAGTAGTAGTAGTAGCAGTAGCAGTAGTTGTAGAAATTATAGTAATAGTAGTGGTTATAGTGAAAGTAGTATAAGAAGTAATTTTACTTGTAGTGGAGGATTAGCAGTAGTGGTGGTGGTGATAGTGTAAGTAGTAGTTGGTGCAATAGTAGAAGCTGTTGTGGTTGTCTTAGATGTGGTCAGTACTTGAGGTGGTGGTGGTAGTGTTAGTAGGTAAACTTGTATTATTAATAGTTGTTGTGGTGGTGTTAGTAGAAGTTGAATAGTAGCAGTGGTGGCCGTCAAGATATTCACTATTGTGAACGCTGTTGAAGCTGTAATTCATAATAATAATAATAATAATAACAATAATAATGATGATGATGATGATGATGATGATGATGATGATAATAATAATAATAGAACTATTTCCAGTACTACTATTGCCTTAGATAATTACAAGCTTGGAAACAAAAATAACAAGTGCAAAATAACAACAACAACAACAACAAATACTACTACTACTACTACTACTAGTGTTGTTGTGTTTCTTGTAAAGTCGAATCCAGTACTAGGAGTAGGAGTAGGAGTAGTAGTAGTAGAAGTAGAAGTAGTAGCAGCAGCAGCAGCAGTAGCAGCAGCAGCAGTAGTAGTTTAATAAGGAATAGTAGCAGTAGCGGATGTAGTAGTAGAAGTTGTTTCGTTACACTATTGTTAGTAGAAGTCATTGTTGTCGTGGTAAAGTAGTAGCAGTAGAGGTAGCAGTTGTGATAGAAGTAGTACTGTAACATATGTGGCAAACTGATTGTAATTGTTAATTTCGCTTTGCTTTTTCTTTAATTTTATAGAACCAGACATTCAGATATATAACTGACATTGGCTATATATTTTATACACTATATCGACAGCATGAACAGTGTCAGTTTTAGTAGTAGTAGCAGTAAAAGCATTTTAAATAGAACGTGCGTTGTTGTTGTTGTATTGTAGAATGTAATTGTCGTACGAGTAGTAGATGTGGTGCTGTAAGTGATATTAGTAGTCAGAGGAGAAGTAGTGGTGGTGATAATGTAAGTAGTAGTGAAAGGAGTACTAATATTTGCGGTGTTAGCGCTAGTAGTTCGCAGGAGAAGTGGTAGTGGAAGTGTTACTTCAAGATGTAGTCGGAGGATAAACACTGTTCATGTTTTTAGTGTTTGTATTAGTAGTAGTAGAAATGGTAGTAGTAATAGATGTTGTGCTAGTAGCAGTAGTAGAAATGGTAGTAGTAATAGATGTTGTGCTAGTAGTAGTAGTAGAAATGGTAGTAGTAATAGATGTTGTGCTAGTAGTAGTAGTAGAAATGGTAGCAGTAATAGATGTTGTGCTAGTAGTAGTAGTAGAAATGGTAGTAGTAATAGATGTTGTGCTAGTAGTAGTAGTAGAAATGGTAGTAGTAATAGATGTTGTGCTAGTAGTAGTAGTAGAAATGGTAGTAGCAATAGATGTTGTGCTAGTAGTAGTAGTAGAAATGGTAGTAATAGATGTTGTGCTAGTAGTAGTAGTAGAAATGGTAGTAGTAATAGATGTTGTGCTAGTAGTAGTAGTAG